>VZSF01000636.1:172887-450299 GCA_013398295.1 Chionis minor
CACTCCGCGGCCGCTGGGCGGCACCGTGGGGCCGGCGACCGTCCCCGCCGAGCGCCCCGTCGGGGCCCGGGTCGGAGGTAGCGGCGCGGCCCCCCGCACTGTCCCCGCTCTGCTTCCCCCGGCCTTCGGTTTGCAGCCGGCAGCAGAGTGAGGATTTACTTGGGTTTTGCTCGGTTTTTTGCTTGCTTTTTCCTTTAAAAGAGGCAGCGGGCTCCCTCCCCAGCTTCCAGCGAAATATTCTTACTGTGCTTTTGCTCGGCTGAGGCGCCTGGTCGGTACTTCAACGGCACGGCGGATTCCGATGAGTTTGTAACGCGTCCAAACTTGGAGTATTTATCCCAGATGCTGCAGGTCGCCGGCTGAAACGGGGAGTTGGCTGCGCTATGCCTCGCTGAAAAGGTTGTCTTAGAATGGATCTTTTCCTTAAGTGACAAAATGTAGGAAAGATGTGAGGGGGATATTTTGGGTCTTGAGGCATTTTGCAGCCCAGGAGGGCTGGGGATGGGAGGGGAGAGTTAATCCTGCTTTATCCCATCCCGGTGAGCCCTTCCAGCCTCTGCTGGTACTGGAGGCTCCTCTTCTGGGCTCGCTTCTGCTCCTGCCCATGGTGGTGGCGGTGCTGGCGCGGGGTGCGCAGCCGGAGGGTGATGGAGAGGGAGGTACGGGACTTCTCTGAGCATAAAGCCCGGGCTCAAAACGTACCAAAGTGTCGCAGGGGCAGCCTGGAAGACAAAGGTTAAATACCTGTGAGGTTTAGGAGCTTCTCGGCAGTCCTTCATCCCTGCCGGCTTGATGTTCCCCGGATTTCTTCTGGGAAACATTGAAGCGTCTTGGAGGATTTTGAGATCAAGTGAAATATTCTCACGTATGTGTTTGCTCAAATGAAATGTCTGGTTGGTACTTAAACATCCCAGCTGATTCCAGTGAGTTCATAAGGCATCCAAACTTGCAGTATTTATCTAGGATGCTGCAGGTAGCCAGAGGAAATTGTTATTTGGCTTCAGTATGTCTCACTGAAAGGTTATCTTAGACCCAATTTTTGCCATAATTTTGTAGCCTAATTTTGTAGCGCTCAACAGGAAATTATGGACATCAAAATTATTTTGCAGGGCATAGAAATGCTGTTTAGATAAGGCTGAAGCAATTGGAAGAGTTGATGGCAGAGGAACTGAGGACCAGATTCTTATCTGGTGTTAATAGAGACCATTTATAGAGAAGTAACGTTTGGTCCGAAGCCTTTTCTTTTGCTATAGCAACAGTCATAACTTCAGGTAATTAAGTTCAACCTCTTTCTACTGTGAAGCTGCTTGGAAATTATTGAAAGCTATTGTGACCTATTAATTTCTCAATGCTAAAAAAATAAGCCACAATTTAAGTAGCTCTGAAAACAAACCCAATAACTGCTTTTGGCAAGTTCTTTAACCTTATTAACAGTCACCATAACTGAATTGTTAGAGCTTCCGTGTTGCGGAGGGAAAAGTTGTGGGATCTTTGCAGCGATCTGGCTGTTTGACAGCTCGTATTGCCTGTCACCAAAGTGCTTTAGACAATTTGTGGTGCTCTCCACTCAAAGGGACAATGTGATGAGACACACCTTCCTTTTTCAAGGTGACCCTTTTTGCTTGAGCAGCTCCAAAACCTGCGCTTGTCCCTCTGGCTCGCTTCTCCTGGCTGTTGTTCCTCTTCACTCGGAGGCGTTGTGCTGGTTTTTCTGGTGAGTTGAGCCTCTCCCTGTGCGTTGGTGTCTGCAGAGACCCCTCCAAGCTGAGGATGGGTGTCTTGCTGCTGCCCCCCCCCAACATCTGCAGGGCTTGGCCAGGGCGTGCAGGGTCTGGCTGGACTGGACACCACTGGTGTGCCCTGGGCGTCGTGGTGGGGCTTCTCTGGGTGGTGGTGCCAGCCCAGCTGTGGGGGAGGCTGTCCTGCTGCTGTAGCTCCAGAGGGAGAAACCACAGGCTTTGGGTAAACTGGTGGGCTTCCTGTAGTATCTTCTCTAAGAGACGAAATTGCTTTGGAAGTGATTCCCCTGGAACCAAAGGAAATGCTGCAAATGGATGTGATGCTCAACTTTGTTTACTTTGAAATAGTCTGGTTTCATTCTAGCATCTGCATTACAATTACTAATGTCTGTGTTGTAGATTAAAATCTGTGTCTCTGTCTGTTCACACACATTGCTACGGCTCCCCCCTCCACCCCCAGCTCTTGAGAGGCTTCTGGTGTTTAGCCACAAATGTTGTTCATTTATTTTCTTTTCTTTTAAATACTGCTGCCTGTTTTATGCAGGCACTTCCATCTACAGGCTCTGATTTCCCTGGGCAGCGATGTCCGGACAGGCTCACCTCGTGCAAACCTGTCCCTCGCTTGAGGAGAGGGAATTGGTAGTAAAATTTGTCTGAGATTACAGTGGTGGTCTGGCTCTATTCAATCAATTTGAATTTTCCTGGGGACTTCAGGCTGCGATCCGGTAGCTGTATTACATGATGCAACTGCAGAGCAGATCCTGCAAGGAGCCTTCCCCAGAGCTCCAGGTAAAGGGATGCTGAGGTTTAGGATGCCAAATGATGGGGAAATGCTGCGTGATTTCAGAGTTAACCCTCACTTGATATTTATGGTGTGTATTTGTTGCTTGTTTTAGGCCATTTGGATACATAATGTGCATTAGTGTGTCCTCCTCTTGCTCTAAGTGGGGGCAATTAGTTTGCTGCCAGTCAGTACGCAATAAAAATAAGTAATCTCTAAACTGGCTAGAGAAAGATGTTCTACAAATTCCATTTATAAAACAACTGGAGTTTCTAGCAGATGGAGGCTGCCCTTTCAATTTCATCAGTGTTACAGGCATCCTAATCCAAACACCATCATGTTTGTAGCAGTTAGTTATTTACTAAATATACATGAAACTGCTAGTCCCCTGTTTTGCTCTAGGATTGTAATTTCGAGCAGCATATGAGTCGGAGGTCTCTAGAACTACAAAGTGAAATAGTTGTATTTGCTGTGATGGTATCAACTGAGCATACAAAATACCTCTATAAAAAACGTGAGAAACAGTATTGCTGTGCAAGAGCAATTCATAATGTAACAATGTACTTGTCGCTTATTGATATAGTGACTTTGGTTTATTAAACATTTATTTGTAGCCCCAGTAACATTGCATCTGAGGCTTCTAATTGGAATTTAGAAAGCCTAATAAATTTTGATTTCATCCTGAGTGCTCTCAATTCAGGGTGTTTACATTAGTGCCAGGAAAAAGCAATGCCTGAACCCTGCGGGCGCGTGGTGCGCGGCTGGGCTCCTTCTGTTCCTGAAAACACTACGAAATGAGTCCTGTCAAGACAAGGTATGTCATGGTGACTTAATTCAGCTAGGCTTAATTTTGCCATTAGCAGGTAATGCGCCTTGTTAATGTATATTGCTCAAACCAAGCAGCAGCCTGTCACTTGCATGCTATAGAAATGCCATCCCTCGCTTCATTAAGTGGTCATTATGCTTCGTTACGGGTCCGTGTCAGCATCCTCAGCAGCTGCTGGGAAAGGTCAAAACTTCCCTCAGCCACCATGGAAATCGTACCAGGCCTGAAGACTCCTTTGGTATTTTTAATGTGAAAAGTAGTGACAGAATTTGGTGTCCTGTCCTCAAAAAAGTCCAGATGACGTACAGAGCTCTCCTGGCTGAGCTTCCAGGGACCAGTGCTGGGATGTGCATGTATGGAGCATGGTAGTCCCATCTGACAATACTTTGAGTAACTGTGTTGGTTTTACTTCCAAATTCATTAAAAAACCCCAAGAACTGCTGCTCGAAGTGGATGATGTTATGGTGGAAATCCTCGCTTGCATCTTCCCAGTCCCCTGCGGCCGGCGTGGGCTGTGGTGGGGCACAGGGAGATGGTGCTGCTGAGCAGGATGAGTCGGGGAGGGGTTGGAGGTGTCTCTGTCTGGGAGAGGTGAACGAGTGGAGAAATCACAGCCCCAGGTGGGGCTCCCCGACCTTGTGGTTGGAGAAACACATCGGATCTCTTCAGCACACAACTTGTTTTGGATCTTGCAAGTTTTAGTGGGTTTGGCGACCATCTGGGCAGGTGGCCTCATCTTGGGGAAGAGTGACTGTTCCTGTGTTTTGTGTGTCAGCTGCTGGACCCCAGCTCAGGCCCTGCAAACCTGGTCTTAGCCAGAAGGGGTGGCAGCGGCTGCATCTGCTTAAGGCAGCAGCATCCTCTGAATCTGAGGGGAATAATGATAATTTCTCTCGCATTGCTGGAAGCCTCCAGTGGTCAGAGAAGTGAACGTGGGTGTCTGGGCTTTTCTGAAGATCTGCTGAGGGTACGAGCTTGAGTCCCTGACTATGAGTGACCCTGTGCTGCTAGGGGTTCTGGAGCGGGGATAAAGGCTTCTGCAGTACCATAATCTTGTGTTTGATGTGGTTTGCTTTTCGCCACAGTAGTTAGACTTGGAAATCCCAGAGCTCCGGTTCTGTAGGTGCCGTGTGGGAACAGTGTCCTGTGGAGGATAGTTTTGGGGTAAATGTTTCACAAGACTGCTACGCGGTGGGAATTCATTGCCAATACACTGGGTGCAAACGAAAAAATCCGTGTTTTTCTGTGAGAGTCTGCAAAGCTCTGTCGGCGCTGACCGGGTGTGGATGGGCACCGTCAGCTGAGGTGTCTGCTGCGTTACCGAACCTGAGCTGAGTTTTGTTGCGAGCCGATTGCCTTATGACTGTTCTCTCTGTCTCAACAGACGTGAAATGATGGAATCAAGAAGCTTTTGGTTATCTCTCGTATTGCTTGGGGTTTTGCCGTCAGTCACGAGGGGATGGATGGACGTGGACAGGAGCAGAAGGCTGTATTCGGATGCGGGGAGGCTGCATCAAGAGGTACCGTACATCAGCTGCTGCTGCAGCTACAACTCTTGTGTTTCTATTTTTGTGCTGTGTTCAGGCTTTCCGTACTGTGAAAACAGAAAACAAGTGAGGGCTTATCCATGTATATTTGTATTAAACACCCGCTGAGGAGGTCAGCAAAGAAACAGTGGTTGGGTACAAACTGTGAAGCAGAAGCTCTTACACTTTTTGAGTATATTCCCATCCTTCTGGGAGTGAAATTGTGCATCTGACGATTGCGGAGATGGCCTCTTTACCCCAAAGATTTATGGTGCACTCTGTCCTGGGGCTGCTGGGACCAATGAAACTAAATTTAATACGCAAATTTTGTCCTGGCTCTTCATTTGGGTCACTGGACCTTCAGGTGGAAGCTGGGAAAAGTCCTTTTGCTGCTTTAAAAAGAAAAAAAAAAAAGAAAACTGAGCCATGTGTGGTTCTGAGGGAACCAGCAAAGTTCCTGCCCGGAGTGTTTCCGTCCTGACTTTCTGGTATCAAACCCCTGTGAAGCGCAGAGACATGGGAAAGGGACCAAGGGAGCCTGGTGGCCACAGGGAGGGACGGTGGTCTTGGTCCAGCCGGAGAGGACCCCTCAAGCCTGGCTGGGGAGGTGGGACTCCTGATGCATTGATGCAGGACGGCGATGTGCTCTTCAGTTTCAGTCTGGGCTGGTGGGAAGGGAGAAGCAACTGGGCCAGTTTGCAGTGCGGAAGGTGAGAGCGTTGCTTTCGTTGCAGTGACAGGGATGGAGCAGGTCTCTGTTCTGATGGGTGCCCGGTGCTGGTTGTCCCCACGGGGACAGCACCTTCTGGGCCAGAGATCGAAGTGTGGGTTGGCTGCGCGTTTGTGGGGAGGCTCAGATTTCCACACGGCTGAGCCTGAGGCGTGTGAATAAGGCCATAACAATCCAGAAATGTGACTTTTCGTGAAAAGAAAGTGATGAATGCTGAAACAATTTTAGTTATTTAATTAGTTCCTCATTATCATAGGTTTGCTAAATGATTGTTCAGATGCCTGAAAGTGGGAGATGGGGGGGGCTCCCGGCAAGGGAAAGACTTTGATATTTTTTTAACTGCCATTGCCTAGAACACTTGCGTGCTGGCAGACACATTAATCAGTGCCAGGCTAATGATGAGCCCTTGATGGATTCATGCTGCAATTGGATCTATTTAAGCCTCAGGATTTTGTTCTACTTGGAGAATCCCATTTCTCCCAGTCATATCCCATATACAAAGACGCACAGTTGCGTGCCTTATTTCATTAAAGCAGTTTAAGCTAATTAAAAAGATGCTTTTTGCTGCTTAGCAGGACTCGAAAATAACTTCAGTGGAGTTGGAGGTTCTACGTTCTCTCAGGTGTAGTTTTTGCTTGAGGTGTCCGTCCTCTGTTCTGTAAAAGTGAAGAAAAACAGTTCCTCTCCACACCTCCACTGTTCTGCTGTTGCTGCGTGGGCTCGCATAGTACACTGGCACTCTGTTAAACAGAGTCTTGTATTGTCTCAGATTGCTTTTGCTTTGTTATTAAAAATAATCAAATATTTTGCATGCTTTGGCATTTAAAAAAATCTCCTTCTTCACTAATGCGCATTAGTTTTGATTTTTTTGTAAAAGTTACTGTGAGGAATTAAGTTCATTACTCAAATTATTTACTTTAACATAAAGTGTAGAACTATTATACTACTTGAAAGACATTAATTCATTTGATCTTCCTCTAAAAGCCATGACATTATTGCAGCAATTACTTGATCTTGCTTGAGGTGAAAGGATCTAAGCTAGAAATGTATTTGTTCAGATTTGCACAGAATTTAACAGTGTGAATATTAAAAATTTGAAGGTACAGAGAATGCGGTTAAAATTGCTTCAGGGGATGTAAGTTCTAATGCAGATTTTTTTAAAAAAGGTAACCGTAGAGAAAGCTTGTTCCACAAGAAATAGTGTTTATACAGCGTGGCACCAAACACCAAGATGAATCTGGAAGCCCTGAATGTATTTTTTGGGTAGGTCAGTGAAATTGAGACAACTGCTGTTGTCAAAAAGCATTTATTTTGTCTTTCAGGAAGTAGTTTAGCCACAATAACTTTTTCATAGTAATAATCACCTGAAATACTTCTCTAGTGATAGTGGGCTTTGTCCAGTTTGGAGCTCCTTGTTCACGAGTAGTGTTTTTTAGTTACCAAATTTGTGGTTTGATTGATATGTAATTCCATTAACACGCTTTTAAAACATTGAATTGCAAATAGAAAAGCTCCTAGCAATTCACTAAAATTGCTTAAAAATATGTAAAGGGTTAATTTACAGGTCAAATAATTTGAAGCGTGCTCTGATCTAAAATTCCTATGAACTTCATCAAAGCAAATACTTGGGTATGGGTCACTGACCTTCACTAATACTTGTTCTGATCTACATAGGAACAAGTTTACTGAATCAAAAACATTGCTTAATTTATGTTCAGATTGCTAAATCGATTTCTTCATGGTCTGTGGTAGAATTATTGCAGTTGTGCTTTGCATTTATAAAGGAAAAATAAGTCTTGAGGCTGTAGACTGCAATGTGCAGCCCTTCCGCATGAGAAATTAACTCGCTAATGTAGCAATGGTGTATGTTTTCTTGATGCTCAGCCTCCTACCTCTCAAAATTATGGGGTGTTCCTGAGAAGAAGCTTGTTTTCTGAAATATTTTTAGTCCTGATTACAATAGTTAATAAACATGTGCATACAGTCTGAAATTCCACGGGCGTAGAATGAACTAAAATAGAAAACCGAATTAAAACAAGGACAAGGTTAGTATTTAACTGAGAAGCTGCAACTTGCCCCCTTAATTTTGGAGAACACTGCTCTTGCTTTTCCATTGTGAAACTTCTCATCGGCTGGTGCCAGAGGGTGCTGGAAAGCTCGTGAAGCTTCTGGGTGCTGCACGTGGACTTCTGTGGAGCTAGGAGGTGCGGCTTCCCAGAACTGAACCATCATGGGATTATAGCCTACTGAGTGGAATATGTGCCAAAATACCTAAAAACATGGAGCTCACTACCCTGGGGTGATATCTTTGGATGGGTTTTGCCTCTGCCTTCAGCAAGGCTGATTCCATGCTGAAGTTGGACATTTTAGAGGTGGCCACATTTCATGGGCATCTCTAGGCCGGTTTGGAAGGGCTTTGGGTTGCCTATGAAGCACCAGGTGGTGCCCTCTCTGTTCTTCTCACCCCATCTGGGGTGACCTCTCTGTTCTTCAAAGGAATTCTCAAAAACATAGTTCTGAGTCCTTGCCAGCAGCAGTGGCTGTGAAGGGAGCTTCCAGCATGAGAAGGGCAGAAAAGAGACATAACCTGGATCTCAAATATTCCTGGAGCTCAGATTTGAAGGAGAACCTGACCAGGAGATTCTGATGGAAAGCCAGCAGTACTACTCCACTCAGTCTCTCCAAAGTAATCCATACGAGTAGCCCAGGCTGATTTTTTCAACCTACTGGGGTATTTTACAAAAGCATTTTATTAAATATTGAACTTTGATGGCGAGCTTTCCTTCCCCTGCTCCCCGCTTTCCGTGTGAGCGGCTGCTTTTCTGTTTGTGCCGAAGCCGAGCTGGTTTTGCCGTGGTTCCTGGGGCAAGTTTCTCATCTCCTCTTCTCAACCCGTGGCGCAGCAGAGCAGTGCTGCAGGTCTCCGTTGGCTCTTCCAGGACCGGGTCTCCCATCTGCTGCAGGGAGCTCCTCAGACACAAGTCGGCACAGTGCTGCGTCTTGGAAATAAAATTCTGTGTTATGTTTTCCGGGGCGCTGCTGGCAGGTTGCCTGAACAATGTTGTCCTAGCTGGATAGTGTGAAAGTGGAGGATAAATCCTGTGTTATATACGTGTGCAGTTGGCTTGCGCTGAGTTGTTAAAGGGACTATTTGGGTGTCACGGGTGGCTCCTGAGCGGTCACAGTGCAGACTGGCCGGTGTCCTGGGCTCTGCTCTGGGCTACAGAACCACAGCTGCTCCGTGGCTTTGTAGAAGTAATTAATTGCTTTCATTTGGCTCTGGGGCCATGCTCTATTTTTGCCACCCACCCACCCCCCTATTTAAGAAGCCCCATGAGATGCCAGAAGCGCTCGCACAGCGCCCCGCGCTGCGGCGGGGAGATGGGCTGCGTGTCCCCGGGGGGCTCCTCCGGCGCAGGGCTCGGGAGCGATGCTCCAAGCGCTCGCACAAGAGGCTCTGGCAGATCCAGATGCCGCTCCCTCTGCTTTTCCCTTCTCCGCGCTGCGGCGTGTTCCTGCCTGGCTGGTGCAGCTTCCCTGCTCCCTGCGAGGAGCTGTCGGTGTGCGGGGCTGTGTTAGGTTTGGACTGCGACAGCCCCCTTCCAGGGTAAGCTAGACCAGCTGTGCCAATATTGATTCTGTTCTTTGCCCGTTTCTACCCATTATTATGTTTGTTACCTTATCTTGCCTGATGTCTTAAAGTATATCACCAACCTCAAAGTATCAGGTGCAGTTATACTAGCACTTTTATGCAAATGAATGTAGAAAACATGCTTATTTCTTTAAGGTACCATAACTTTTTTGTTGGTGTTTGGGAGGTATTGGCTGTACAGTCGCTTGACTTGTTCATTAGTTATTACTTGCATGGGACCTGAACTGCTCGACATCTCCAGGTAATAAATGTCACCTTAACCTTCACTCTGGCTGCACACACACGGCCCTGCCAGCCCGTCGGTGCCATCCTGCACAAGACCAAGCATCCCTCCGGAGTCCACTCACAGCCTTGACTCCGCTCATCCAGAGGTATCAATTCCTGCTGAAATTCCTAATTATCTTCACATTCTTCTGTTGTTTTGCCTACTGCCACAGCTGAAGACCACAGCTGGTCATCCCAAGCAGCAGGGGAGTCATGGGGATGATTTTGTGCTCCTTCCCCCAGCAAAGTTGCATTTCCTAATCTGACAGGCAGCAAAAGGAGTGCTTTGGGAAGTAAGGTACAAAATGGCAAAGGCTTTTGATAAAAGCTTTTGCTTATAATTCAAATATGGGCATAATTCCAGAACATGAGCTTGGAATAAAATGGGCACAGTGTATCAATTTTATATGCAGTTGAAGATCTAATATCCTGGTATTTATTTTAAGAATTATTAGTAGTAATGTATTCTCTACCATGTGTGCGCTCTTCCTGCTTGTAAGTCAGTCTGGAGAAAGGAAGGAAAGAATCAGATTTGAATTAATATCTATACTGGGCTACCGCCTGCTCCCGTTTTAAACATTGGTGAAGGTAAAGGGAGATGAGATGTAAATTTATTTTTGTACCACTTTGGTATGTACTGATAATTCACTCCTTGTTACCTGCATTTATGCGCAGCTCTAACAAGCTGTAATTGCTGTTTGTAGACACATTCTAAATCTTAACTAGTCTATTATCTGTACTAGTATATACTATATATACACACTATATACTAGTATAGCTGTATTGTCTACCTGAATTTCTCCCAGGCTTTTGACACTGTTCCCCACAGTCTCCCCCTAGAGAAACCAATTCATTACAGTCCAGACAAGTGGTCTGTGAGGTCCGTGGGGACCTGGATGACAGGTGGCACCCAGAGCGTGGTGGTCAAGAGCTTCTCAAACTGGCAGCCTGTCACAAGGGAGGTTCCCAAGGGATCAATGCTGGGCCCAACGCTGTTTAATATCTTCATAAGTTGTCTGGATGATGGGATCAAGTGCACCCGGATGAAGTTTGCTGACATCAAACTGAGTGGGGAAGTGGACACTTCTTAAGGGAGAGCAAGCATGCAGGAAGACCTGGATAGGCTGGAAGAGTGAGCTAACAAGAACCTTAGGAAGTTCAACGAGGACAAGTGTAAGGTCTTGCACCTGGGAAAACATAACGCAGGAGTGCAGCACACTTTGGGAGCAGCTCTGTGGAAAGGGCCCTGGGAGTCCTGGTGGACAGCAAGCTCAAGGTAAGTCAACAGTGTGCTGCTGCAGCAAATAAAGCCGATGGGATGCTGGGTTGCATCACCAAGGGCATTGCCAGCAGAGATTAAGTCATTGTCCCACTCAGTGCTTGCCAGGCCACACCTGGAATACTGTGTTCAGTTTTGGTTCCTGCTATACAAAAAAAAAAGCTGTGGACAGGCTGGAGAGCATCCAGAGAAGAGCCACCAAGATGATGCAAGGACTGGGAAGCCCACTGTATGAGGAAAGGCTGAGAGAATTTGGTTTGTTCAGCCTTAAGAACAGAAAGCTTAGGGGAGACCTTATCACCATGTTCCAGTATTTAAAGGGTGCCTACAAAGAAGATGGAGACTCCCTGTTTACAAGGAGTCACATGGAAAAGACAAGGGGTAATGGGTACAGGTTATTCCTGGGGACATTCCAATTGGACATGAGGAAAACTTTTTGCAATGAAACAATTGGCTGTTGGAATTATCTCCCCAGGGAAGTGGTGCGTTCCCCATCATGGGACACTTCCAAGATTCAGCTGGACTGGGTGCTGGGCCATCTTAGCTAGACCATGCTTTTGCCCAGAAAGGTTGGGCCAGATGATCCTTGAGGTCTCTTCCAGCCTGGTATTCTGTCATTCTCTGATATTATCCCTGTGGAGATGAGAAGCTTTTGCCCTGAGTGCTGGTTATCAGAGTATCTGCAGTTCATGGTGCTGGGGAATATTTCCATAGTTTTTGGATATACGTGTTGGGGTCCTTCCTCCGCATCCCCAAGCCCCACCTACCCCCTCCTGTGTACCCAGAGGGTTTAATAAATGCTGCATTTTATGGGATGCTCTTATGCTTGAAGTAGTAGAAAATTTGAGTGTTGGGTTACTTGGAACAAGGCAGGTATGACATACTTGAATGACAGCATAAAATTTGAAGAATTTTCGTTTACATATTTGGTTATGGTTCAATAGTGAGAGCGTCGGGGATTGTCAAGATGCATCTATAGCAGAACTTAAAGATGAAATAGTCCCTTATAGAACCAAAATCCTTCCTCTATTTTTTTTTTTAGTCTTCTGGTAAGATGCAGTGTGTGATACCTCCCAGTGGTCCTGTATTGCCCAGTCTGCAGTCAGCTAACATCAACCAGGACCCACCAGCAGCTCTAGGTTGCTCTCCCTGCAGTTTAGGTGGTGCCTTGGATACTACCCGCCTTGAATTTTGGTACTGTAGCTGGAGGTAGCTCGGGCTTGGATGCTGTACCCTGGGGAGTGGAGGGTCCGTGGGCTCGGGGTGCCCGGCTCTGTGCTGAGCTGTGGCACAGCCTGACCACAGGAACCCAATTTCAGTAAGTTTTTCTCATGTCACAGTTGAGCAACTGTGAAAAATCATGCTTAGGTGGGGATATGCTGGTATATCCTTGCAGCAGAGAATAAGACCAGAGTAAAACAGCTTGCAAATAAAAAAAACAATCTAAGGCAATTTTAACTTGGCTGTCACGTGGCAGAGGGTTGTGCTTTCTGATACTTTGTTCAGAAGATACTTAACCTTAAAAGACTAAATANGACAGGTGGCACCCAGAGCGTGGTGGTCAAGAGCTTCTCAAACTGGCAGCCTGTCACAAGGGAGGTTCCCAAGGGATCAATGCTGGGCCCAACGCTGTTTAATATCTTCATAAGTTGTCTGGATGATGGGATCAAGTGCACCCGGATGAAGTTTGCTGACATCAAACTGAGTGGGGAAGTGGACACTTCTTAAGGGAGAGCAAGCATGCAGGAAGACCTGGATAGGCTGGAAGAGTGAGCTAACAAGAACCTTAGGAAGTTCAACGAGGACAAGTGTAAGGTCTTGCACCTGGGAAAACATAACGCAGGAGTGCAGCACACTTTGGGAGCAGCTCTGTGGAAAGGGCCCTGGGAGTCCTGGTGGACAGCAAGCTCAAGGTAAGTCAACAGTGTGCTGCTGCAGCAAATAAAGCCGATGGGATGCTGGGTTGCATCACCAAGGGCATTGCCAGCAGAGATTAAGTCATTGTCCCACTCAGTGCTTGCCAGGCCACACCTGGAATACTGTGTTCAGTTTTGGTTCCTGCTATACAAAAAAAAAAGCTGTGGACAGGCTGGAGAGCATCCAGAGAAGAGCCACCAAGATGATGCAAGGACTGGGAAGCCCACTGTATGAGGAAAGGCTGAGAGAATTTGGTTTGTTCAGCCTTAAGAACAGAAAGCTTAGGGGAGACCTTATCACCATGTTCCAGTATTTAAAGGGTGCCTACAAAGAAGATGGAGACTCCCTGTTTACAAGGAGTCACATGGAAAAGACAAGGGGTAATGGGTACAGGTTATTCCTGGGGACATTCCAATTGGACATGAGGAAAACTTTTTGCAATGAAACAATTGGCTGTTGGAATTATCTCCCCAGGGAAGTGGTGCGTTCCCCATCATGGGACACTTCCAAGATTCAGCTGGACTGGGTGCTGGGCCATCTTAGCTAGACCATGCTTTTGCCCAGAAAGGTTGGGCCAGATGATCCTTGAGGTCTCTTCCAGCCTGGTATTCTGTCATTCTCTGATATTATCCCTGTGGAGATGAGAAGCTTTTGCCCTGAGTGCTGGTTATCAGAGTATCTGCAGTTCATGGTGCTGGGGAATATTTCCATAGTTTTTGGATATACGTGTTGGGGTCCTTCCTCCGCATCCCCAAGCCCCACCTACCCCCTCCTGTGTACCCAGAGGGTTTAATAAATGCTGCATTTTATGGGATGCTCTTATGCTTGAAGTAGTAGAAAATTTGAGTGTTGGGTTACTTGGAACAAGGCAGGTATGACATACTTGAATGACAGCATAAAATTTGAAGAATTTTCGTTTACATATTTGGTTATGGTTCAATAGTGAGAGCGTCGGGGATTGTCAAGATGCATCTATAGCAGAACTTAAAGATGAAATAGTCCCTTATAGAACCAAAATCCTTCCTCTATTTTTTTTTTTAGTCTTCTGGTAAGATGCAGTGTGTGATACCTCCCAGTGGTCCTGTATTGCCCAGTCTGCAGTCAGCTAACATCAACCAGGACCCACCAGCAGCTCTAGGTTGCTCTCCCTGCAGTTTAGGTGGTGCCTTGGATACTACCCGCCTTGAATTTTGGTACTGTAGCTGGAGGTAGCTCGGGCTTGGATGCTGTACCCTGGGGAGTGGAGGGTCCGTGGGCTCGGGGTGCCCGGCTCTGTGCTGAGCTGTGGCACAGCCTGACCACAGGAACCCAATTTCAGTAAGTTTTTCTCATGTCACAGTTGAGCAACTGTGAAAAATCATGCTTAGGTGGGGATATGCTGGTATATCCTTGCAGCAGAGAATAAGACCAGAGTAAAACAGCTTGCAAATAAAAAAAACAATCTAAGGCAATTTTAACTTGGCTGTCACGTGGCAGAGGGTTGTGCTTTCTGATACTTTGTTCAGAAGATACTTAACCTTAAAAGACTAAATATTGACTAATTTTTTTCCAAATGTAGCATCCTCTCCCTTTAAGAAAAAAGGCTGTAGCAGTAGTTTTTAAAGGAAGACAGTTCTTTAAGTACTTTCTACCATCAGGCAGGGGAATTCTTGGTTTTTTTGGATTAGGAAGGGTACACCTGCAAATTTGGGGTTTCTAAAACGGGCATCCCACGAGCTTCTCGTATGACAATGTGGAAATTTATGGAGCTATACCTGAGTGTCTCATCTGAAGTCCAGAAATACTAGTGAGGAAAATCAGAGATGCAGCAATTATCTCAATTAGCTACCGTATGGGTGAGCAGATGATACTGTGTGATGTGAGACATCGGAGCTTCTCTCAATGTTTATACCAGACAGGACAAATCTAAATTGCCAGCATCTGTACCGATAGCAAGCTTGCTTTAAACATCGGCGTGTGATGTATTCTCTTGCTCGTGGCTGGCTCAAAACCACATGAAGTGGATGTTCTCTGCCTCATTAGCATCTTTTTTGAAAATAAACTGTGGTTGTGGTTGTAAATAGAAGATCCTGGCCATCAAACTAAGTTGCGTATTAGTTGTAACCGCTGCAGCTGCCGCAGTCCGTATGCGGAGAGCTTCACCTGCCCCGGTACTGGATGTCAGTGTAATTGTCCTGACTGCGCGCTTGAGATAAGGAAGAGCATGCTCTGAAGGAGGAAAAAATAAGAAATAATCCCTGGCTTGATAAGCTATTAATAGGAACAGCCACTTCTTTATTAAATTGCTGGGCAGGTCGGGGCTGTATATTTAGAAATTGTACAGCAGTTAGGCTGATCCTGAGAGCAGGTCACTGGAGACCTGGGGGGTGTGTAGAGGTAATAACTAATTTAGTGAGAGACCCAGTGTGAGTCTGGCTGCGTGTGCTGAATTTGTTTTGTCCCCTGCGCCGGCGCTGCAGCCCCTTCCACGGAGCACAGGGTAAGGGGGTGGCTACAGTCCAGCGGCACAGGCGACCTGTGGATCTGGGATGTGTTACCTGCTCTTCTGCATCTCTTCCATGGGCTGCATTATTTGTGGTTTGTGGGTTTTTTTGGCAAAGTCTCCTATGTTAACCTTTGTCATTAAAAAAAGGAACTCCTTTTGGCTAAATCTACATGAGTGCTAAAGGGCAGGAGACTGAAAACACTGCGATGCAAAGTTGTCCTAGGGATTGCCGTACTTGAGGGCAGTTGGTACTGCTTTGGTACCAAACTTAGCGGTCCGTGTTAAGCATCATTCTTGTGGGATCAGAGGCTGCTAACAAAAAGATGGATGGCAAAGGCACAGCCATATACAAATCTCTGTAAATACTGGTCTGCAGGTGGAGGAAGTTGGGAAAGAGAGAACTACAAAGAGACACTGCGCTGTGAAGATTTGCACCTTAAAATTGAGCTATTGCTCAGTGATTCCTGCTTGTGATGTGCTTCTGTGCATGTCTGAGTTGTAAGCACTCCTCCTCTGGTTTTTGTCAAAGGAAAACTAGGAAGAAATAGCAGACAGGAACCTGTCTTTCCTGATTTCAAGCCTCATTGTGGCTGTTAATTACTAACCTTGCAAAGCGTGCTCACTTTTCTTTTCAAATTAGAATGCAGGAAATTGCATATGGCCACATGTGGATGTGTGGGGACAAAAGCAAGAACAACCATTAGGGGGGAAAAAAAAAAGTCAAACAGTCCTTTTTCCTTCCCTGTTGGTACGTTCTCATAGAGTCATAGGATGGTTTGGGTTGGACTTTAAAGATCACACAGTCTCACCCCCCTGCCCTGGGCAGGGACACCTCCCACCAGAACAGGTTGCTCCAAGCCCCGTCCAACCTGGCTTTGAACCTCCAGGGATGGGGCAGCCACAGCTGCTCTGGGCAACCCCGGCCAGGGGCTCCCCACCCGCACAGGGAACAACTCCTTCCTAATACCCAATTGAAATCTCCCCTCTTCCAGTTTAAAGCTGTTGCCCTTTGTCCTATCGCTACATGCCCTTGTGGAAAAGTCCCTCCCCAGCTTTCTTGTAGGCCCTTTTCCGAAGGCTGCTCTAAGGTCTCCCCGGAGCCTTCTCTTCTCCCGGCTGAACCCCCCCAGCTCTCCCAGCCTGTCCTCCCAGCAGAGGGGCTCCAGCCCTCCCAGTATGTCTGTGGCCACCTCTGGCCCCGCTCCAGCAGCTCCGTGTCCTCCTGCTGTTGGGGGCTCCAGGGCTGGATGCCGTACTCCAGGTGGGGTCTCACAAGCACAGAATTAGAGGGACAGCAGGTTGTCTATGTGCACTGCCCACTGCTTGCGAACCGAGTATAAAGTACTATGTGGGGGCTGTAATTTGTAATTTCAGAGAGGGGAAAAAACCCCACCCTGTTCTGTGCTGCAGCTCTTGTTGTGCCCGCAGGGGACAGCGCTGGGGCTGTCCTGCGAGTGCCCCGTGTGGGGCACAAACATGTCCAGCCCTGAACTGGGGAACTATGTCTATGGCGAAGCATGCGTGGTTGTTGTCAAACCATGGACGATTTTAGCAGTGGGTTGTCATACTTTTCTTTAAGACTGCTAAGAGTGTGTGTAATACATACCCTACACCTTAACCTCCACAGCTGTAGGATGCTCTGTAGGGTAACACTTTGCTTTTAGTCATGCACAGCAGCTTGTAGTGATGTGACTTCATACATACATCAAGCAGTTATTAGGTTTCTAGAATGCATGACGCTTTTTGTAACCTGCTCTAGATGGTTAATATTACCTGCCTAAAGGCT
The DNA here is from genome assembly GCA_013398295.1 of Chionis minor. NCBI lineage: Eukaryota > Metazoa > Chordata > Aves > Charadriiformes > Chionidae > Chionis > Chionis minor. The sequence continues at coordinate 189,873 of VZSF01000636.1, forward strand.
GGACTGTTCCACTTTCCTAGAGCTTAGGAGAACTTCAGGAGCAGCTTGTTTGTGTATCCCTGTTTTGTTCCCAGTCCCACGGGTGTTCTAAAGCCTCGGGGAAGCTTCGCTTCGTACTGTGCGTCCTGCGGGCTGTCCTGGATCAGCTTTGTTTCTGAACAACCTCCCCTTGCTCGCGCTGCAATAATAATTTTGTGTAGTTCGAGCATTCACATGACTGTTCTGCTCTGCCTGCTCATTCCTTGGTTGGAGAGAATATGTCGATGTTATTAATGGAGATTGCCCTTGAGGTGTGGGAATTAGCTTTCTGCATAATAAACAAGTCACCAGTTTGGTACAGCAGTTTCTTGGGCTTCACAGATCATTATTTTCCCAAATCAGAAATTAGCCCTTCACTGGTCCTGCCTGGAGTTACCAATCTAAGAGAAAGGTGCGTGTGGTCCTTCCTTGCCACTCTGCGTCCCCCCTCCCTGTTTACTTGAGTGAAGCGCTAATGGGCGAAGATGATCAACCGCCAATTAGCACTGGTGTAATAAAGCTAACCAGAGAAATTGGTGTTCTTAGCACAGTGGTTGGTCTTCTAAGTTTCCTGGGCTTCCCTTGCTAAAGACATCCAGAAGCAGCACTCTGAAGGGTGACATCCACCAAGGCGCCGAACTGTCTTGAGTTTGCTCAAGCACAAGAGCTGGAGCCAAACCTTCCATTAGCCAAGAGTATGGAAACCCCCATAGATTCAGTGGAGCCTGAAGTACAATGCGCTAATTAAGAAAGAAAACCTTTGACTGTAGAGCGTTTTGGTGGAAATGGGAACCTGAGCTAGAAGGTGCTGCGTGCTCCCTGCAGACGGTGTGATGTCCCCTTCTCCAGCGGTGTCAGGAGGTGAAAGACCTGCAGAAGAGCAGGAGCTCCCATAGCCTGATCTGCCTGCAATGGGGGTTTACGGGAATGTCCTGCTTTGAGCGGCGCAGGACTAATTTATTTTCTAATGCTTGGGAAAACTGTATTTTTTGGAAGACTCTGGTGTCTGAATTTGTGAAAATATTTACTTTATAGCCAGCCATGGTGTGTAGGTTTCAAGGTCTCAGTGTTTCTGAGCTGGTCAGGTGCAGGGATGATGGGGAGCAAGACCCGGACACTTGACCCAAGCTGCCAACAGGTTTATTTCATACCATGAACCTCACATTCAATATAAATTAGAAAGTTGGCTGCGAAGTTTGCTCTCCCTTGGTAGTGGTGATACAGAGAACTTCTTGCCCCGGTGTGATCAATATTGGTTCTTTAGGGTTAGTACTGTTAATCATCTAGTTCTGTCCTATCAAATCTGTTTATCTTTCAGCCCCCAGGTTTTCCTTGTTTTCTTCCTGATTCCTCTTCCTGAGTGAGGAGGGGTCGTCGGGTGAGAGAATAATTGTCTAAACAACACTAAATTGTTGTGGGTTTCTCAGACCATAGCAGGGAAGAAGAGGGCATCGCTGTGTTTTGCAGCGCAGGGCTGGGTACATAGGACGAAACGTGGGCATGTTTTTACATAGAAATGTTTAAAGGTTTTGTCTACACTGACATCAAACAACTTGAAAGTGGGTTTTGCTGCCTGGATCCACCACTAACGATGGTCAGGACATGAGTTTGCAGTGCACGGGCTGTGCTCCATCGTGTATTCCCTCGGTGTAGTTGCATTTCAGCGCTGCACAATGGAGTTCCTGTGTCCTGAATGAATCTGATTCTTCATTCCAGAAGCGCTCTGCTCGTCTGTGGGCCCGTGATTTAGCATTAATCAGGAGACCATAACACAAACCAGCTATTATGCCTTGGCAGGACATCTTGGTGCCGTCTTCTGAAAGCCTGGCCGTCCCTTTTTGGGAGTGCGGAGAGAAGGGGCTTGTGCAAAGCACTTGTTCAACGGCAAAAGGTTCATGCAGATGTTTGATGGGCAGCAGCCGGTGGCGACGGGGGAGCGAACCCATGTTCTGGTTTTTATTTTTATGTTTGTCCCTCCCAACCCAGGCAGGATCAGCCATTTTACTTGATGAAACCATCTCTGTTTCGTGCGCTGACGCTGGGTTGGTTGGTCTTCTGGAGATGCTGCTTTTCAGTAGCTATGTGTCCGGTGGAAAGCAATCCTGGGGCAAACATAGTGCGTTGATCTCCACATAACGACGCTGAGGCGCTTCAGATATGGAACAGAGGGGCCTTTTATTCTGTGTTCAATTAACTAACACTAAAAGGGAGGAAAATAGGTGCTAAAAGCGAACCTTGACAAATAAAACTCTTGTATTGCATTAATGAAATGCTATTTAAAAATGGTATTCATGAAGAAGCTTTATAGAAGGAATGAGAAATCCAAAACAGATTTTTCCCTTCAAAGCATGTGATTTATATTCTGATAAAATTAGATTTTTAGTTAAAGGAATTTGCAGTCATTAAGTGGTGCCCATGAAATAAGTCTCATTTATAACCATCTGCTTTATGGCTTCTGCAGAAGAGTGTTCCTCGGGCAATGCATCCGAGAACTTTAATGTCATTTTTATCAAAATAGTTTGGCTCTCTACTAGTAACACTATTAAAACCCCTGTGTGATTTTTACTTGAGAGCTGGATCTCATACTTCAAAGAAAGGGTGACTACTCCTTTTTGTGAAGGGATTGCCCAAGTCATGGCGTGCAGCACGGCACCGTGCCTGTCTCTTGGTGGTATATTAGATCACTGATAGAAGAGTCTTACGTTCAGCACGCCCTCCAGGAGGAAAATGAGCATAATTTCTTTTCTGTGCTTCAGAAGAGAGAAATGATTTGGCTGAAGCAAACCAAGAAAAATGAGAATCCTGGCCATAGTTTAGTTTACTAGAGGGACAGAAACCAGCATCGTGTCTCTACCTGGAGCTGGTGCCTTTGTGTCTGTTCTTTAAGCCCTGCCATGGTTGCTGGGTATTTTTTCTTGTTTCCCATTTTTCCATGTACTCACCTGCAATGTCAAGTGTTCCCAATGCCATCAGTCTTTTCTCCATGGAAGGGGATGGTTTGGGGGATGTGCCAAGTGCTGATACTATCCCAGGTACCGAGAAGAACTTGCAGCTTGACCTCACGTTCTCCCATTGCGTTTCTAACAAGGTTTTTCCTCTGAATCCTGTATCTGTTTTTTGGGGTAGTTTACATTCATTAGAGCTTACAATTATAAGGAGAACGGAATGAAAGAAGGGAAACTTTGAAGACCATCCTTTGTTTTTCGCGATGTCTATGCAGTTCCTTTCATGGAAATACCAAAAGGGTATTTAATACAAGTGAGCTTGTACTTGAATTTTTATTATAGAGTGTGATTGTCTTTTTTTTCTTTTGATCAATGTAATAGTTGTAATTAGTTTTAGTGTTTCTAAGCTTTTGAACTGCAGAGAATTCAAACAGCTTGTTAAAGTGAGGGACTCCAGGGGAACTTTAAAAGTACTCTTCCCTTTTGCATATATTACATGTACACGGGCTTAATGATGGCAGGCTGTATCTGAAAATTTTTTTTTATCCTGTGCCCCACCTCTCAAACTAATATTTTGAAAAGCTGCGAGAGGTCCCTGGAGTATAACTGTCTACGCAGCTCAAAGCTCTGCCGCCTAAAGAGGATAAATGCTTTGAAGTCTGTACTAATCCTGAATGCCATTTTACGTATTTCTCAAGATCACTGAGGTGGCTTCCTACAGGGAATAATGTCTTAGTATTTTTATGAGCAAATACCCTTTTTTTTTTTTTGTTGTTTATCCCCCTCAGTTGACTTGGAGGGTGCCAAGGAGACCGCTTCTGATCCTTCTTGGTTTCAGTGAAAGCTTTGTTTTTGAGAGAGTTTTCCCCCCTCACGGGGGTGCTGGGAGAGGGAGGGAGCCGGATGGGAGTGTTTCTGCAGGCAACATGTGGATGGCTTCACCGCTGCCGCGCGCGGCATGTGAGACCTTACCTCCTTGGATAACGCACCTCGTTCGGAGTTACCCGGTGCCGTCTGGTGTACTTGGGTTAGGGAGGTGACGAATTCTGGAGTTAGCGGAATAGGTATTGTTGTTACTTCCATACACTGGTTTGTTTGGTTTGGGTTTTTTTCCTTTGGTTATTTCCATCTTCTTTCACTTTGAAAAGCTCTGTATTCTTCATCATGTGCTCCAGTGGCAGCTTTCCATATTTTCAAGTACCCCGTGGCAGGGCACTCCGTATGGCAGAAGGGGACTGTGGATATATTTCATTAGATGCGCAACACTATACTTTACTTCCCTTTGTCTAAAGGTGGTCTGCAGGGAGGTACTTTTAAAAAGTGAAAAAGTACCAATAAAATCATAATAAGCACGAGGTGGGCCAGAAAGCTCAGATGTCTGGGGAGGCTGTGTGTTATTTCCCTATCAAAAGGAGAGAAACAAACATTTTATTTTGTTCTCCACTAAACACCTGAGAAGTGTGAGCACTAAGGGGATGAAATGAGGTTAAACAAGGCACATCCCCAAGAATAACGACCTGCTTTAGCAGCTTCTGACAGGGGACTGGAGAGCTTGCTCCTTTTCCCTGTGCTGGGGGTACCATGGTGGAGACCATGCTGGCGCGGTGGCACTTCGGGGTCTTCCAGGTTTAAGGTCGCGCTCTTCTACTCTCTAACCTCTAAAGGTCATCTTTAAGGTCCCTTCCAACCCAAACCATTCAATGAAAAGTAATTCAAATGATGGAAATTATAAGTATTTGTAATTAACCCATAAATAATGTTAGTGCTTGGGATTAAATATTTATTCCTCTGGAGTCTCACCATTAGTATAAGTAGATAGTGTTGTCTGGGAATGCAGTAACCCTTGAGACTTTGTGCAGTGTCTTTTTCAAGGAAGTTTCTTTATTAGAGATGGTGGCAGTGATGCCTTGCAAGAAATAGGGCAAATGATGGAAGTGTGCAAAGATTCAAATAAGCCCTCAGCTCTTAAGTGTGAGCAGTCCAGTTGCTTTGAAATTATTCAGGAAGATGAACAAGTCTCTGCTAAAAATATCTGTAATGGCTCCCCCCTCCTCAACCCTAAATCCTTGGTATAGTAGTAATAACCCTCCTAGCTGCTCCCTTTGAACATCAATAGAGAAAAAAGTCCATTTTAAAGAAAGATATCGTGCTCGACCATGTAACTTATCACAGAACAATGAATCATTTTAGGTGATATATTGATCCATTAAACATCTGTGGACAAACTGAAATGTATGCTTGTAATTACTCCTCGGTTATTGTGTAGAGCTTCACAGATGCTTCTCTGGGACAATGACGAATGTTTTCAGGGGTTTCTTTTCATGCTGCCTTTGAACAATTCTTGTATTTAAAAAAAAAAACACAACAAACCCCCACAAAAAATTCTCTTTTTCCTTATAGGACGCCAGAAGGTTTGAAGTTACAAGAAGAAAAGGTAGGAAGAAATACAGTTTTCTTTCAATGTGTGTGTGTTGGTGTCGAGTATTCTTGCAGTAACTTTTTAAAAACAAAGAGACTTTGCACGCTTGAAGAAACGTACTGCTGTGGGATTTCAAAGAGACTGCCTCCTAACACTTGCCTGATGGTTCCTAGTGTCACAAATTGAAGATTTTTTATTTTTTTTTTCAATGAAAAGTTGCTCATTCAGCACAGCACTGCATGATGGTGTTGGGGATGCAAGTCCAGGTGTGTTGGGTGCTGGAAGAGGATCTAAACTCTGACCCTGGAGCCTTTCAGGGAGAGAAAGGTCCAGAGGAGGCTTTCCATGCATCAGCGTACTGCAAATCCACTCCACGGCGTGGCAGGGGTAAATGCGAGTTGTCCCTGTGCCCCGAGCTGGGATCCTGCTCCTCTAAACTCTTTTGCATTAGTCACTAATTGGCTGCTGCTGTGAGAGGCTCTTTGATGGTTCCCTGCAGCTGGGTGAGAATCGGCCATCAAAGAGCTCATTCTGGTTATCATTAATTTTGATTTTGTTTAGCAGATGTTTTCTGCATCAGGCAGTTGCTTGCCTCATCTGTCTTGGTATAGTGTGAAGCGGGTGGCACTCTCCTCTTCAACAGATTAATGCATTCCCCTCTCTTGTTCAGCAACTTCTCTAATGGCTTCAGGTATCCCATATACTGGGAAGAGGCTGTAACTACCGCTGTTTTACTGCATAAATGAAAAAGGTCAGGTCCAAGGGTAACTTGTCATCTGGGCAAATAATCTCCTTTTGGGTTTTTTTGTGGTTGGTTTGTTATCTTTGTTTAGCTGTGAGGCTGAGGCAGCAGAGAGCCTTGAATAAATTAAATCTATGGCTGTTGCTAGAGGTGAAATGTGTTTAGCTGAGGTTTCCAGCATATGTGTGGTTCTGGTCAAACATCTGCCGCTCTTCATGAAGAAACCCAGTTTTATTGAACTTCCCTTGATCTCAGACTGAGGAGGGCTCTTGGGTGGTTCAAGGGTGCTTTGAGATGCAGAATTGCATCTTGGCATCCCGGATGCGGAGACATTTCGGTCCTGCTGTAGCTACAGAGTTTGTGGTGCAAATCGTTATAGACATGGAAAGTGAATCCAGTCTCATGAAAATGGACTCCAGGAAGAAAATTTTGTGGATGTACCCCTAGTCCTGTTTAGGGTATCACTTGGATCTCCAAAGCTTACTTCCTAGTGAAAGTAACCAACACCTACAAGAACTTAAATATAGCAATTTTTGAACGCAGGACTGAGTTTATACACTATGTGGGTGCTTGGAAAATGTTACTTCAGAGCAATAACTGGATTTTGAGGTCAGTGCCTCTAGCTACCAAATTTGCAGGCTGAGTTAGGCTGATTTCTCATTGCCTTCAGAGGTTGGGTAAGGCTTGGCTTGCATTTGGAGGGGTGAAACCACACCTTTTTTGAGGAATGACTGGAATATAACGTACTTCTCTGTCAGAAGGTTTCTTAGATCTGTGGATGGAGTGGAGAGAAGGGGGTGGTAGTCGGAGAGTTAAGGTCTATAGATAAATTTGGCTTATGCCCAGCAACACAATCTGTGAATAATCAAGTATGTCTGAAGAACTGCAGACTCCTCAGAAGTCAAGAAGAAAATGCTAACAAACACTGTAAATATATCTTGGTCACAAAAGCCTGTGGATTTGCGGAGCTACCTGGGGATTTTCAGCAATGATTAAGTATCTTCTTCACTGGAGTTAGTCCTCAGTACTGCCTGTAAAATAATTCAACAGAAGCCTCCTGTAGAATCTGTTCAGTATTAAAATGCGTGCAGAGCAGATACCACTCAGTGCTAGGAAAAAAAAGTAGCAGGAGGGTCAAAATGTTTGTTACGCACATGACAGGATCTATTATAAAGTTTGTGATATGGTATGATCTGATTTTAAGACTCAGGCTTTTTTTTTTCCCCTAAAATGGTCATTTTGGGAGATAATGGTTCTCAGCTGAGGAAATTATGACCTGGATGAAGCGATGGAGTGTACCATCAGCAAGTTTGCTGTTGACACAAAGCTGGGAGGGGTGGCTGACACCCTGGAAGGCTGAGCTGCCATTCAGCGTGACCTGGACAGGCTGGAGAGCTGGGCAGAGAGAAACCGTATGAAGTTCAACAAAGGCAAGTGTAGGGTCCTGCACCTGGGGAGGAATAACCCCATGTACCAGGACAGGTTGGGGGTGACCTGCTGGGAAGCAGCTCTGCAGAGAGGGACCTGGGAGTCCTGGTGGACAACAGGATGCCCATGAGCCAGCAATGTGCCCTTGTGGCCAAGAAGGCCAGTGGCACCCTGGGGGGCATCAAGAGGAGTGTGGCCAGCAGGTGGAGGGAGGTCATCCTCCCCTGCTACTCTGCTCTGCTGAGGCTACGTCTGGAGTCCTGTGTCCAGTTCTGGGCTCCCCAGTTTGAGGGACAGGGAGCTGCTGGAGAGGGGGCAGTGAAGGGCCGTGAAGATGATGAGGAGGCTGGAGCATCTTTCTTACAAGGAAAGGCTGAGGGAGTTGGGTCTTTTTAGTCTAGAGAAAAGACGACTGAGGAGTGACCTCATAAATGTTTACAAATACTTAAAAGGAGGGGGCCAGGCTCTGTTCAGTGGTGCCCAGTGATAGGACAAGGGGCAATGGGTATAAAATTGAGTATAGAAAATTCCATCTCAACATGAGGAGGAACTTCTTTCCTTTGAGGGTGGCAGAGCCCTGGCACAGGCTGCCCAGAGAGGTGGTGGAGTCTCTGACTCTGGAGACATTCCAAACCCGCCTGGACGCCACCCTGTGTCCCCTGCTGTAGGTGGACCTGCTCTGGCAGGGGGGTTGGACCAGATGATCTCCAGAGGCCCCTTCCAACCCTTAACATTCTGTGACTCTGTGAAATTAGATGATTAGAAGATGGATGAGGCTGGGGGGTTATGCTTGTTGCCTTCCCTTGGTGGATGATTTGGCTTTCTGTTGAGAAGCTGAAAGACTTTGAAGCTTGAAAATATCTAATAGAAACCACCGCAAAGGTGGGAGCTGCAGCCAACTTGCTCTGTGCCAGCTGTTGTTATCCCATGCTCATGGATGAAGCAGGGTAATTAAAAAAGAGCTTTTGGTGAAAGGAGGGACAATCCTGACTTAACGCTTTTCGGAGTTTATCTTTTTCTTTTTTTTTGGACAAAAGGTTTGAGTCCTTTAGATTGAAAGCAGACGCTTTTCTTTCAAAGGAAACAAAGCTTTGATTGTCGTCAAATGGTCCACGGGTAAATACTAACTCGCCATACTTATTTCCTTCAACAAATAGTCCATTTAATAGACAGTTGATGGTCAGTTGTGCTGGGTTGTGTTTATATTAGATGAAAGAAAGAGATGTGAAAACACTAGCTTCCTTTTTTAGCTGGGGATGAGTGTAGTTAAACTGGGAGGCTTTTGGTTTCCAAAGTGTCAGGACTACACATGCTGGAGAAATTTTGAAGCTGCTCCAAAGCCCATTACAGTCGATGAATGGCTTTCCTTTGACTTCTGTGGGCGCTAGATCAGCTGTAATTACATGATCTTTTAATTGCTGTGGTACGGCGGGGAGATGCTTCCCTGACTACAGCTGGCAGCCGTCTTCCACCCTGATGTATGAAGACTGATTTCCTTCTGTATTTAAATGGAAATGGCTGCGGATCCATTTTGTTGCTGGGGTGCCTAACTGGTGTTTTTGAGTATTACCTTTTTGACTAAAAACGATCTTGTAACCCCCAAAACCTCATCATGGTAGTTGATCAGAAGCTGCAGGAATATTTTGTTGCATTCGGTTTAAACCCATTAAGTTGAGATTTTTCTCAGCGGGTCACACAAACGACTCACTGCAGTTTCCCATCCGCATTATACTCTTGTAAAGGAAGACAGAATATGGTGTGAGGTGCCAGGTTGTGATGCTGGCTTAAAAAAACCAAAAACCAACAAAGAAAAAAAAAAAACCCCAAACTTGGGAAAACCCAGCATGTGGTAAAGAAGCACAAGATTTGAATACCATTCCTTTATATTGCTCTTTTAAACTCAAATCAAGTGGCAAGTTAGAGCAGGCAAAGCTTTTTTTCAGTTATCTAGTCTTCTCTCTTTTCCCATTTTTCCCATTTCTGTCTCAATACTTTTCGGCTGTTTACTCTGTATGTTTACAGAGGGTTTCGGGTCTTAGCGTTGTTGCTGGTTCCTGGGCGCTACCTGCCCTTAGTGTGCAGGAGAGGGAAACAGCAAAAATATTAATAACCTGCACACTTACATCAGCTGCCCAGTCACATGAAATAGTGCAGGAGAGCAGATGGGAAAGGGCCAAACAGGAGTAGGGAGCCAGGAAAAGCAGCAGTTTGTGCAGACCCAAGTGGACGCAATAGGCGTTCAATGGAAAGGATGGAGAATAGCATGCCTCAGAAAATGGGGAGACTGAAGGGTTTATGGCAAATTGGAAGGACCAAACTCTGAAGGAAGCGCTGTAAGCATTTGGCCTGACAGTGGCAAGGCTTAGTTTTAAAGACGGGTGAGTTTTCACTGGGTAGTGAGTTTAGGTGCATGTGTGGTACTTACCTGTCGCTGTAAATCAGACAGCACAATTTATGTATATAAAAGCCATATACATTCGTGTCCGTCAGATTCCCCACGTCCAGCAGAACAGGGCCTCCAGTGGTTTTCCCAACTATTTATTTGCAAGAACATGGAACCAATTCTGCAGCTTCTGGAGCTGACAAATCCTCCTACTCCTGTTGGCAGCGTGGGGCTAAAGGATGCTCAGCACTAGAATAAATTGTCTGCTGAGTATAAGTCCATGCCCAAGCGTATGTATAGTCACATTAAGCATAAAGAGCCAGATCCTCAGTAGATACAAATGAGCAAAGCCATACTGAATTTAATGGACCACGTTTGCATTTTTACTAGCTGAGGATCTAGCCCAAGCACTTAAAACTTTTAATTTGTTTTTATGTTGCTCGCAATCATCCATTCAACAAATTAGTGTCAAAAGATGCTTTTGAAGCCATTCAGCCAAGAAATGTTCAAGCAGATTGCTTCCACTCTGTTTGTCCATATAATCTTATTAAATGAGATGCAACTCCAGATTTATTCAGTCAGATGACATCACACTACCATAAAGATGTGAACTTGAACTATCTGTTTTGAATTAAAAAGGCTGAAACCTCTCAGAAGTATTCACAAGCTCTGTATTCTGGACATCCTGTTTGTATTTATATATATTTATTAAGGATACATAATCCTCATTGTTACAGCGAGTTTCCTGATCACAATGCGGAGCTATAGAGTAGAGCACACCCTGAGCTTTCCCAAATTGCCATGGTTTTGTTGAAAATCTCTGGGACTGCATCAATTAGCAGTGGTGGAGGATCCAGCCAACAGCTTAAGAAATATTTCATTACTTGACATCAATTCTTATGTCCTAGATGAAAAACTGACTCATGGTTATAAAACAGTAATGCCCTTTAGAAATTCTATTCACTTTGTCCTTTCTTCTTGCACATTTCAAATTTCCACCTACCCATGGAAGATGAAAGGCTCTCAAAACTTGACAGGAAAGGCAAGTTTTTCTCCCCAAACCCTTCGTGAACACAATGAAATGATCAGCTGTAATCACTTTTGTAGTAAATCACCTGTTAATTTCCTAGCTGGTTGTTCTTTTCCTGTTGCTAGAGTCGAAGAAATTTGGGTCTGTTCCTTATGACCTGGTCAAAACTCACCAAAATCACTAGCCATGGCTTTATTGCCGTGTAGAAGCAGCTCTACCATGGAATAATTTCCACGCTTATTGCACCGATTTTAACAATTACTCAGTTTTTACTTAAAGCAAAGGTCTCTGTCCATCTCAGCTGCTTTCTTTTCTTACAAATTTTTATTATCTCTGGCTTTTCAGGGCATATGTTATCAGTGAACAGCAGTTTGTTACCTGGGGAAGGATATTTGGCTGGGTCAGAATATTAACCTGATGTTTAGCTCCTATTTGCTAAGTTTGAGAAACTGCAGTCCCTCAGCATTTTTTTGTACCTCATCCCACCTGAACATTATTCTTCACATACTTGATGCAGTGGGGATGGCTTGTTTTGCAATGTTGGCAGGGAATTGGGTAGGAATAATGAAGGGGAAAATATTTTCAAGGAGCTGCCCAAGGCATTTTTTAGCTTGGATTTTATTTTAGAGTCAGGCTAACCCAAATTGGGGAAGGGGCAAAATTGTTTGCTCCCACCTATCTGTCTGCAGTGCTGTTTAGTTATAACTTGGCTTATTTTGTGGCTCTAAGTGATGAGTTAACAGAAGAAATAAAGCTATGTGGAAGGGGAAGAACCCCAAATAATCAACTCATTAGTCAGCGTTAGGCACAGTAGCAAATTAAAAAGTAACGTGGGTGCTCCTAGATGGTCTTACCATGGCTGTTGGTGTTGCAGAGCTGTGTCTGGGACTCTGGACATGGATGAGTAGCCACAAACCCTGAGCAGCAAATTACGACTTGGCCAGGGAGTTCCTGAGCGGTTTTCTAACCCACACGGTGCTGGTCCTGGTGGTCGTGTTTGGCTTCCCAACGACTGTCCATTCTGATGGATTACTTTTGAAAAAGTGGCTGCAGCCGTGGTTTAGCCCAGCTCTGCCAGCACAGGAACCCCACTGCACACCCAGCTCTCTCGCTGCTGGAAGCAGAACGGTTCTGCAGACTTCAGGCTCTTGTAAATTGATATATCAGTTTCCATAGTTAAGTACTTTGGGGCAGGAGGAGGAATGAATCCTGTTCGTGGCAGAATGGGCATAAATGTTTAGTGAGTAAATATAATAGTATGTGGCTTTGCTAGACCAGCAGATTGATGGACCCGAAGGAGTTGAAGTGAAAACTTCTTGAGTAGCCAGAAACCAGGCAGCTGTTTCCAGTGGCAAGTCCGAGGAAGGAGCTGGTAGGCAAGTTTGGGAAGTGGCTAGACTTCAGCTCCCTGGGTGGGGAGAGGGCACTGGTGGAGATAAGACAGAAAACTAGGAGAGTTTGTGAGGATTTACAGGGAGATGCAAAATAATACATCTATATATTCCATACTACCGTACTTCATAAATAGGTGTCCTGAGGCTGGATGTGCCCGAAGGCATCTCTCTTTTTCCATCTCAAAGCAGAACGAACTGTGCTGATTTGGCAGCTGAGTAAGCGGCTGGGGCTGGCTGCCACACCATGCTGCCCACTCCAGCCCTGCTCGGCCGTGCCCCACCTGTGAAGGAGTCCCAGTTTCTAATTTGAGCACGTGGGGAACAGCTGGAGATCAGTCTAATTTATGATCTCTTGGCACACAAAGGGATCTTACTAAAAAAGACCCAAAAAAAGGAAAAGGCAGGGTGCTGCCATTGCCTGCATTCCTTGTATTTAGTATCCATGGGTAGATACTGCACAGCAGATCCTAAAACCAGACCCATAGATATCTCGAGCTGCAGTTAGCTCCACGGGGGGAAAGTGGAAGGTGCTGGAGTTGTCCCTCAGTGATGCTCATTTACAGCAGACAACGTGGGTCATGAACCCTGGCACTGACTTGCAGCGATACAATGGCCTTATCTGCTGGGACAGTCCAGAAGGCTCCTTGAACTGCTTCGTGTCTAAGAAACTTTAGTCACTTGAGATGTTGAGGGGTTTTCCACAACCCATTCTGTCACACCTGAATTGCTGAGTTAGAGCTTGTGACCACCATGCACACCACGATGGCAACTTCATCAACCCAGCTTCTCGGAACAGGTAGCAGCAAGGCAGAGTTTACTGAACAGACTTTTTTGGCTTCAGGCTATGCAAGAACTTTAAGTCAAAAGCATGCAAAAAAAAAAAAAAGACACTGCCATGTTGAGGTAGGCAGCAGGAAGCATGTAGTGTCCAACCTGGAGGGTAAATAATCCCTCCTGCTCATCGGTTCATGTTATTTGGAAACTTTGGGAGACAGATGGGCATATTTTCTGGAGTTAAAGGAGAGGTTTTTTCTGGGATGTGCCAAGTGCTGTGCCCCTTAGGGCACTTGTGGCAGCATCTGCCCCGTGCCCACGTGCCCCACCATGGCATGTCAAGGGCCTCCTCCGTGACCTTGGGGAGGAGATCAGTCCCAACACGTCGTGCTGCTGTGCTGGTGGTGCTGCCAGCTCCTGCCGGAGATGGATGACCTCCTTGCCAGTTTGAACCCCATATTTTGATGAAGACTTTAATAGACTAGTTTTATCCCACAGGGCAGTCTCCCTCTTTTTTATGCCTCTCTGTAATCTCTCTGTGCTCCACAGCCTGTAAATTACCTGTCTTTCCCCAGGAGATAACCACTTCAACATTTTTTCCTTCCCTACCATCCCCTGACTCCACAAGCTTCTCTACTTTTTCCACCTAAACTGATTAGCCTGTTGGAAGATACAGCTTTGTCCTACAAAGCTTGTCTTGGCAGCATCCTCACACTCTGGAGCACTTCTCTCCAACTGACCCACAGCAGGAGAGCAGCATTGTGTTGTCCCAAAAGCAGATTTGTGCCCCAGCGTGTGATTAGCCGGTCTCACATGCTCAGGAGAGACACTGTTTATTCAGGCCTGGGTGCTAGGTGGATTTTCCACAAATTAAACGCACCCATGCCGGTTTCCTCGTTATATTTATACACAAAAGTCACAAGGTAATATACTCCTCATTACAATGATTGGTTAGTAATTTACATATAGTTATAATATTTGCTGTGTCATTTTCTTCAGTCACTGCGCTTGGGCAGAGGAAGGTTCTTCACCTGGGAAAGGGTCTTCTTGACCTTGTGGGGGTATGTGTTTTACTATTGCAATGAAAACAGTTCACTTCAGAATACCTTAAAAGTAAGTTTTGTTGCCAAGCTGGCCATCTGGTTATTTAGCTTGCCAGGTTGCCAAATAACTCATCCATACACAGTCTACCCAGGTGTTGGTTATGGTCTAGAGAATAGGGACTTCAAACAACAGTGCGTCCTGTTCATTATTATTAGTTAATTAAGGCTAACATGGTCCAGAGAAGAGGGACTTCAAGCAACACAGCATCCCATACATCATTAGTTAATAAATGCTAACATAAAGGCTGACTTTTTAGATCAAGATGCCCCACATGAGTTTGCACTGGTCCTTTAATAAAACCTGTCTTATAAGAATAAGAAGAGGAGAGATTTTCAGACAAATAGGGCTTTTGTTGACTTAAGCATCTCTAGCAGCAGCCTGGTTGAAATTCAAAGTGAGATTTGAAGTAATGTTGGCCACTGTTGAGGGTGGTGCATTGCTATTCATGTGAAATACTACTTTTTTTGTCCAGCCATGTAATTCTGCTGAAATACTGTTGTTACACGGAGCGCTGTGTGATGTGGAAGCCTCTCTCGGATGGAGAGGAGGACATACGCTGCTTGCACATAATATTGAAAGGTGCAAATTCATTGGAAACCCTGAGTTTTCAGGCCAGCTGTAAGATAAACTTCTTTGTAAGGGTTGAATAAAAAACTGGCAGCAGATGTTTCTGTTAATGGCAGTATAATGTAATATGCAAATACTCTCCAACAAGTCAGTTTATCCAGCACGTCTCAGAAATTAGCAAAGTAAGTGCTCAGGCTTGGAGCCAGAAAATCCAAAGTCCAGGATCGCTTATGGGCTCAATCAGGTTTTTGACTCACGATTTTTGAATGTGCAGCCAGCCTACTTCATGCGTAAGAGCATGGTATATTTTCAATTACAGACTTAATAGGTTTCAACATGCTATTTCTTCCTGAACTGAGCTTTAACCATAAGGCAGAGCAATTAGGTTCGTATTTTCAGAGCTTCAACTCGCTGCCCAAATAGGAGATAAAATAAGACAGAAATGACCCTCTTTGTGCTTAGTTCAGGCACGCACAACCCGGTGGCCGTGGGCTCTACCTGTGGTAGAGGCGGCGTGTCGAGCCGTCAGCCTGGATGAGCCCAGCCGAGCACTGTGGTCTGCGGCCAGGGATGCTCTGGTGTCTTCTCCTGGAGGTTCCTTGCTCTGCCGGGGCAGTGGCTGAGAGACAAGAGTCAGCGCTCCTTGTGCTACTTACCTGTGGGTCCGTTATCTCCTTCCACCACATCCAGCTCTCACCAAACCCCACAGGATGTGGAGAACGAACCGTTCAGGTGGCTGCTGCCACGGCAAATACTCCGCTTAAATTAGGGCTTTTCCAGGGGGCTCTGCTTTGTTTGGAAATGTTTCCTTTGGACTTTACGTATCCAAGCAAGATTTCAGCTCAGTAATTAGCGCGTCAGTATATTTTTTAACAAGAACTTATAAGCCTATGAAATGGTCCAGTTGTTCTCGTTGTTTGGGAAAGAAAAATCTACTGTGTGTAAGGTAATGTAATTACTTTTCTAAAGGAGTTTTTATTATGCACCTAACTGCACATTTACTCTACTTGATAGACCAAAATAAAACCAGAACAGAATGAATAAGCCATTTTGGTCCATTGGGTAAATAAAACAGCTAAAGCATTTATAAATATGTATTTAGTCAGCAGAGCTGATTGGCGACTCTGCAACTGCTCCAGTGTCTGAGATAAGTAATCCAAGTTTAATAGCCTTCCATAAATATTTCCTGGTTTGTCATGAGGCAGTAGTTATTTATCCATGCCATGCTGCTTGTTTGTTGTGTTTGATGAGATCTTTTGAAAAAAATATTAGAGAATTTTGTTGTTTTGCATACGATGGAAGATGGGCACTCTGTGTGTTTATGAAGTAGCACGAGAGCGGTCCTCATGTCTTGTTCCCTTCTCCTCCTCCTTTCCATCCTCGCCTCTCCCTCACACGTGGAATGTCTTTTTGTCACTCCTTTTACTCCTTCAGGTTTGGTGAGGTTAAAATGTGCCGCCTTTCTGCTGAGCTTCTCGTTGCTGTCTGCTAACGTGGCCCCAGAGATGTGACATTCAGTAGGGCTGAATCTCAGCCCAGACACTTTTTCTAACTGAGTGTAAAACTATCGGATGTGTATTATGAAACTCATCTCGTAATGTGTTTTACCAGAATGAAAATAGTACGTGTGAAAAGTGATTCTGGACCTGTAGGACCTATAGGCTTCAAAGCCTCTTCCTGCTGAAGGCATAAGCTGGATTCTGGCTTTCAAATTTGCCCAGCACATTGGTCCAGTTCAGTTGAGGTTATCGATAAGTGTCTGTTCCTGTGGTTGGTTGTGTGCAGTAGTTGGTGGAAACGCCACAGCTGAAATCTACCGTGTGCAGCCAGCAGATAATAGCATAAAGTTATACTCTTGCTTGGAAAATAAAACGTATGAGAAAAAAAGTGCAGTGTTTTCCATCTGCAGAATTGGAAGTTTTTCAAAATGTCACTTCTTAGAAGATTTCAATTTAGTTTCTCATTGTAACTGCAAAGCGGGTGACAATGGCCTGCAATGTCCCTTCTTCTCTTTGTTTTGCTTCTCCCATTGAAATGATGTGAATTGCCTCTAAGGAATTTTTTCTTTACTTTTTATATTTGAATGTTTTAAAGACTTAACTTTTCTCTGTTACTTAAATTAGATTTTATCATTATTCTGCTACCTGTTTTGTTTTCCATAGTATTCTTTCTTTCTTCACCCATATTTATTTTTCCAAAATTATTAGTTTTCCTTTAATTATATAATAGTCATGTTCAGGTTTTAACTCTTATTGCCCATTAAATACAGAAGTTCATCGACTGCTTTTAGTAGAGTCAACATTGTGGCAAACCTTATTCCCTGGGAATAGAGTCAGCGAAGCCAGAAATTGGAAGCAGCCCTATGCAGCTTCTCAGCTGTTATCAACACGTCCAACTCCGTTGGCATCCGTGTCAATGAGGGATGATCCATTGCCAGAGACATTTGTACGGAAAAACAACAATTTGTGAAAACAGAGGGTTGTTGCAATTAGAGCAGATGTACCGCTGAGCGTGCGAGGTAACTGTTTCTGCACCCTGAGATGGAGAAGATGCTGATGGGACTTACCCAGCGTGCAGGATTCAGGATCAGGCCTGTCTCGATGCTGTTCAACAATGAAATAACTATATGACCCATAAAAGAATATAGTTCTTTATTAGGTTTTTTTAACTATTTTATAACACTTTACACAGTGAACCCTGGCAGCAGCCTATAACCAAGCTAAATTAATGGATGAGCCCATAGAGTGGTTTGGGTTGGAAGGGACCTTACAGATCACTCAGTGCCACCCCCTGCCCTGGGCAGGGACACCTCCCACCACACCAGGCTGCTCCAAGCCCCGTCCAACCTGGCCTTGAACCTCCAGGGATGGGGCAGCCACAGCTGCTCTGGGCAACCCCGGCCAGGGGCTCATGTCCCTCACACTCAAGAATTTCTTCCCAATATCTCATCAAAACCTTCCCTCTTTCAGTGTAAAACCATTCCCCCTCATCCTATGGCTCCACTCCCTGATCCAGATCCCCTCCCAGCTTTCCTGGAGCCCCTTTCAGACCCTGGCAGGGGCTGGAAGGTCTCCCCGGAGCCTTCTCTTCTCCCGGCTGAACCCCCCCAGCTCTCCCAGTATCCTCCCAGCAGAGGGGCTCCAGCCCTCCCAGCATCTCCGGGGCCTCCTCCGGCCCCGCTCCAGCAGCTCCGTGTCCTCCTGCTGTTGGTGGCCCCGGAGCTGGACCCATGATTCCAGGGGGGGTCTCCCCCGAGCGGAGCAGAGGGGCAGAATCCCCCCCCGGCCCTGCTGCCCCCGCTGTGGGGATGCAGCCCAGGGGCCGGGGGGGTTCTGGGCTGCCAGCGCACGGTGCCGGCTCCTGGGGAGCTTCTCCCCCACCAACACCCCCAAGTCCCTCTCTCTGCTACGCGTGGCCCAGGGTGACTGGACCAGTGTGTGGGGTTCCCGATGCTGGGAGCTGGAGGGAGCAGCCAGAGTCACAGAGAAGTAGGAGAGAATGCTCCCGCCGTTCTTCTAAAAACAAGGTTGTTTCTGCCATCGTGACGCTGAACTGGCCAGCCTGGGCTGCAGGATGTGTCCTGGATATAGGACTGTCACAGCTTACTGGGGTGTGTAGGTCTCAAAACCAGTAAGGAGCAACTCCTTACCGTAAAGCACAGCATGGGGAGTAAGTCAAAGCCCTTACAAGTACATTAAATTATCCTGAAAGCCCTGACTCCTCCTCAGTACTATTAGGCATCTTAATTAGAGGGAAATCGCACACGGAGGTAGCAGTCAAGCAGCAAAGACAGCAGAAAGCCCTCTCCTTTCCTTTTGGAAATATAATAAATGCTTCCCACGTTGGGAGGATTACATTTGGACAGCATCTCTAAATATATTCAAAACAGGTCAGCTGGATTAGAGGCATCGCTAAAGTGAGCATTTTGGGTAAGTCACAGTTTGCAATTACCCCTGGAACATCCTAACGGCTCTCTGGGAAGTGCGGAGATGCCGGTGAAGTAATCAGGCTTTGAGTGAACTTCAGAAAGATTTCTGTTTGAATGTGAGACAATGCCGAAAATGACTCTTTGCCACCTTTTAACGTTCACCCAATATAAATAACGTCGTCGGAACAAATCCTTGCTGATGTGTCTATCAGGCATGGCAATTCCCTCTTCAAAGCAAGTGTGTTCATCAGGGCTTGTTTATTACAGCCGAGCTGTGTTCCTCTGATTAGATGACCCCATCATCTTTCAGACATCTTTAACTGAGCACCCTCTAGTATTTTAGAACAGAAATAATAATTACAGCCCTCTGTCTTTCCTTTCACCCCCCTGCCTTTCCAGCAGGCAGAAGCTCTAATGTGATTATTTCACCAGATGATGTTTGTTCACTGGAGGGTGAGAGGCTGGTCTCGCCGGGACGGCAGCGCTGCTGGCCTTGCCGAATGCCTGTGCGCAAACACGGACTTTTGCTGTGGTTTTTCTCTGTTTGAGGAACCCAAAAGGTTATTTTCAGTTTCCGGTATCACGGCAATTAATAGCGGGAATGACATAACCAAAGCACAGTTTATTGTGTTCATTTATCAGTAGGAACAACGATGAAAATCATTAAAAGTATCCAAGTTATTTTCCTTTGCGTGGAGAAATGACTATCGACTCAGTACTCTAATGGTGGAGTTTCCATTTTACTTCCGTGGTTTTGTAGCAATAATTTTCAGACCTTCCTTAAGCCCAACCTGTTGTTCACCCTTTCAGTGTATTCCCCTGGGACAACAGGATTTCTGTCAAAGCAGCAATGCAATTCCTTTCCAGAAGCGGACTGGGAGGAGGGAGGAGAGAGCGGAGGGGGGACCGTGGCTCCGTGGGCGCGTGTCCCCGTTGCTGATGGGCTGATGTGAACGGTGCTCTCCGGAGAGGGGCAGCTCCCGCGGGAGAGCCATTAATATCCAGCCACTCCATCAGTGGGAGCTAAGTGCGCTTATTTAATTTAGACATTAAATCTTTTTCTTAGCACAAACACACGCTCCTTTTGCTGGCTTAAAACGCTCCTCTGCAGCTTTGGAGACGGAGCTCCTGTCTGCAAATCTGCTCTTTTGGGAAGGGCTCCAAGGAGGAGGTGGTGGTCCCCAAGGAGAAGGTGGTGGTCCCCCAGAGCTCTCCTGAAGCCCTGCTGACCCATGCTGGCTGGTCTCTGGTGGGTGAGGGGAAGGGACTGTGCGTCCTTGGTGGTTCCAAGGGCTTCGGGTCACTCAGTAGTTGAAGGTAGTTGGTCACAACTGCTCTGTTGAGTTTGCAATTGAAAAAAAGAAAAAAAAAAATCCAACCTCAAACTAGATGTTGTTAGCTCATCCTTGCAAAATCCCATCCACTGTGTGTAGAGAGACACCCTGTAGCTTTACTTATAGCTAAAGTCCATATAAGCAAGAATAAGCTGAACTAATAGAGCTTATAGTTATTAAAACTGGGACTTTTGCTGACTTAAATACTGCAAAGTTGGTTGTTGGCATTTTTTATTTTCTGGTGAGGAGTGAGTTCAGATTTTGCTTCTTCAGGGAGAGATGAGGCTAAGCATTGTCTAGATCCAGAGTGAAACAAATTCCTCAGCATTTGATGCTACACATGCTGCTGTAAAAATAAATGTGTTATTTCCTACAAATATCACCTATGCTAGTATTTCTTTTTAATTACTGGAAAGGTTGCTGGTGCCACCACTGTTTTCCTTCAGGCGTGCCGTATGGCAAAAAGAAGATCTGAGGCTTCCGGGACTACACCCATGAGCTACTGGGAAAGTTCTCTAAAGCCAAAGAGGTTGGGTTTCGTTTAACAAGATTCAGTTAGTCCTTGGAGAGAACACAAAAACTTCCTTTTTAAAATTCAGATAAAAATCTGTGTTTTCTGTGCCAGTTATTTATCAGGTACTAGAATACGACAGTCTAGGTGTGTAGGGAGAAGTGATGTTTTTTTATTAGGCCAACTGAGGTAGGAGGGAGACAGGGAAGCTGTTGAGGACAGGCACCGTTCATCGGGTCTAGAACACTAGTGGCAGTCATCGGGTACTGGATTCGCTCCCTTTATTCTTGAACAGAATTTGCTGATTTTAACATTACTGTAAACACAGTCTTTTTACCTGCTATCAAAGTCGAATTATGTGTGTTTGCCAGCTATTATGATAAAAATGGCTTTCAGGTTTCCCATGCTTATCTCCCTTGTCTGTCTAGGGTTTTTTTAAATCTTTTTGGATGCAAAAATTAAGATTACTTTGGTGGAGAGTGTTTAATATGATGCCGACTGACTGTGGAACTTCAGATAAGACTGTGATCTGGCAGCAGAAGTGTTGCGGGTATGCTGTAATGGTGGGCATCAGCGGAGTCCGAGACTGGCATATTTCTACTTTGTATTTTAGAAGGTAGACTTGATATTTTGGAATTTTTGCGATCCCAGCTCTTTGCCTGCGGAGGTGGGTGCGTGCAGCCAGGCTGGCACCGAGCTGCAATTCCCTACTTGTTTCCTGTCCCAAGGATTTAATAGGACTTAATTCTGACAGAAGAAGTTAAAAAAGTAATCATTGCTTCTTCAGTCATGCTCTTGGGTGTATTTTCCCCTAAGATTTTCTTCTTCTGCATCCTCTGATAGGAAAAAACACATGAAAGCACGATTCACTGGAGTGCAAACATCAGCAAAGCTGGTACGATTTTGGAGATAAAATCAACTTAGAAATAATAATTGTAAGATCTAACTTCATAATACTATGGCAAATGTCAATCTCATGTAATCCGATAGTCAGGACGTGCCTTTTTCCTCACAGAGTGGCAGCGAATCCTTTAGGTTTTGGCTCGGGTTTAGCTTGTCGCTGCCTGCCAGTGGCAGTCTGTTGTCCTTGCTGACCCAACTCTGTTGACTCTGATGAGCTCCAAATAATTAAAATTGTGTGCAAAGAAGACAAGAAGCTTCAGTAGCGGAATATCCTCCAAAACTGGAGTGTGACTTTTAGTATTTCCCCCTGTAATTGGGGTCACTTAATTTGCAAGAAAGATGTGGGCCTCCGAGGGAGACAGGGTGGTGTTAGTGAGAGCTGCAGTCCCACAATTATTTGTGTAACTGTGTAATTTGTCTAAAAAAGGAAGGGCTTCTGCTACTATTTCTTGCTGCTGTTTGTGGGGGTTTTTTTTAAGATTAGGAGCCCGGCAAAGTGGCTGCTACGTGGAAGGCTGCGAGGTGTGACCCCATCCCTGGCACGCCGTGTCTTCCGAAGGCTTTTGCAGAAACAAACCAAAATACCATGAATTAGACTCTGTTGGTGCCTGAGAGGCTCCATTTATTCTGGTACTTCCAGAAGCAGAAGCAAAGAAGAAATTTATGAGAGTGGTTAAAAATACTCCTATTGATTCCTGCAGCTATATTAGTCTGAGTGATTTGGTACACTTTGCTTTCTCTGCGCAAACCTCATTCGGTTACTATTTTGTGCCTTTGTCATGATTTCAGTGAGGCAAGTTTAAAGGGAAAGTAATATCAATCGAGGGAATACAAGTTGCCAGTGGAAAACCAGGCACTGCTTTGGAAATGGGATCAAGGAGATGCCGGCTCCTCCGTGGTGCTGGTGCTCCACTGCTTTGTCCTGCATCCGCACTACTTGTGCTGAATGTATGGATTACTGGATTTGTCTTAGTTATTTCATTGATAAGTTGCTTTACTTCAGCAAGTCGGGCTGTAACCAATAAGTAAACTCTATCGTTTGGTCTTAATGGATTTGGAGGCCCTAGGACGTATCTTAACTGTTATGAGCCTAATACCTCTAGCTTAGTGCCTCAGGTTCAGAAATAGTTTTAACTTCTGTTCACACAATTTTGAAAATAACAGGAATTAACAGGGATTTCTTGTATCTTTATGTCGGGGGAGGTGATTCTGCCCGTCTGCTCCGCTTTCATGAGATCCCACATGGAATACTGTGTCCAGCTCTGGAGCCCCCAACAGCAGGAGGACACGGAGCTGCTGGAGCGGGGCCAGAGGAGGCCCCGGAGATGCTGGGAGGGCTGGAGCCCCTCTGCTGGGAGGACAGGCTGGGAGAGCTGAGGGGGTTCAGCCGGGAGAAGAGAAGGCTCCGGGCAGACCTTAGAGCCCCTGCCGGTGTCTGAAAGGTGCCTACAAGAAAGCTGGGGAGGGACTTTTCACAAGGACATGTAGTGATAGGACAAGAGGTAATGGCTTCAAACTGGAAGAGGGGAGATTCCGATGAGATATTGGGAAGAAATTAGTGAGGGCGGGGAGCCCCTGGCCGGGGTTGCCCAGAGCAGCTGTGGCTGCCCCATCCCTGGAGGTTCAAGGTCAGGTTGGACGGGGCTTGGAGCAGCCTGGTGTGGTGGGAGGTGTCCCTGCCCAGGGCAGGGGGTGGAACTAGGTGATCTGGAAGGTCGCTTCCAACTGAAACCATTCTATGGTATATATGTTCTCAGATGGATTTCAGTGATTTGTATTGAATTTCATTGACTTCTGGGTTTTTACCCAAAGAGCTACTGGTATTATCTTAATCACAGCAAGTAACCTTTCTCTTTCTTATGTGTGAAATGGGGATAACACTAAGTAAACTTAGAAACATCGCGTGGGGTGGTTGAAGTATTTTGGTATCTTTAAAATAAAACTGTGAAAGAAACTGGGTGTGCGTGTGTCAGTGATATACTTTACTCTGTCAGGCAGCAGCTTTTCTACGCAGGTAGAAAACTGTGTGGGTCAGTGATGACCAGGGCTGCCAAAAGTGTTGATGGGTTGGGGACCACCATGATGGTTGGGTTGGAACTTGCCTGGCATTGATGTCTGGGGTTTGAATGTTCCTCAGCAGCATCACTGGTGGTATCTGCAGGACATGTCTCTCTGATTTAAGTTACTGGACCAGGAAGGGCTGGGCAGGCTCTCACTAAGACCATTGTCCATCACTGATGGAAGTGCAGAAGTACCAGGGCTTGCCTGGAGACGACCTCTGGGCTTGGGGGACCAGGTGAGGGCAATCATTTGCTGTGCTTCTCTGGTCCTTCACCCAGCAGAGCTCCTCTCCCTGGCTCCTCTCCATTTAGAGACTGAAGTGTGCCTGATACTGTCGGATGCTAAGTGTAAAATTATATGGAGACATTAGGTCTCTGGGAACCTAGTTAAGATAAAAACATGAGTTGTTTATTTCTGGCCTTGTGTCGTACCTGTTAGCGCTGCTGGCAGAGGTTGGGTCTGACCTAGCCTGGAGCAGAGAGGTCTCGGCTACGGGCTCTGCCCTCAGCAGCACTTCATCTCCCGCAGAGCCTGGTCTTTGGGAAGCGTGGGTTTCCCACGGGACTTGCACCGCGACGTCGCATCCCAGGCAGATGGGCAGAGAAAGTGATTCTTCAGGTCTCTTGAGAAGGACCTTTAAGGCGCTCTCCTCTGGAAGCTAAAGGGAAGTTGAATGGGATCACTTGTGAAGGAAGATGCTGCAGGGAGGGAAACCTGACAGGAGGTCAGAGGGTCAGGGAGGTGCAGTTTCTGTCCCGTGGCCATTAGAAAGAGTGAGAGGGAGAACAGAGTGGAACAAAAGAGAAGCAAATGCTTTGAAAGAAAAAAGCCCCGGGTCTAGTCTGGCTTGCCGATCTAAATCTTGGCTGAATTAGTCATTCACGGAGGTGAGGCAGTGACTGCAGGAGGCCAGGAGGTGGATTTGCTCTCGGCAGAAGTTACTGGGCAGCTGCTGGTTATGGGTGCTTTCCATTGTTTTTGCTATGTGCATATTTGGAGCAGGTGGTTTTCCTGTTGAAGAACTCTGGCTATTGCAAAAGAAAAAAGCTTGAGATCCTTAGGTGCGCTCGTCGAGCAAATCTAAAGGGAAGCCCAGGGCGTTTTAGCATCGGCATTCCAGGGCAGGAATTGGTGTCCCTTCAGTGCTGAACGCTTGCTGTGTGCTCCGCTCCAGAGGGCATTGCCAGCCTCGCTTCTGCCCCCAAAACCTGTCCTTCTGCCCCAAAGTCCCCTGGAAGACGTGTTTTCCTTCCCATCACCCCGCAGCGTTGCTGTGGGGCAGACCTGCTCCCTCCCAGCCCCTCCGGCGGCAGCGGTGGGAGTTGTGTGTCTGGCTGTGTTTGCAAATTTGGCCTTTAGCTGCTTGGTTTCCCGTTTTGTTGACGGCTGGAGAGATCATGCAGAACATACAGAAGGATGCGGTGGTGTGCAGTGAATAATTATGAAGTGCCTGGTTTGTATTACTGCTTGAGCCAGGTTTGAGAGACAACCTCCGGGGTGTGTGTGTGTTACAGAGCCCCTGCTGGAGCAAGGGCAAGCTTAAAGGAAAAGAAAAAGCGACAAAATTCGGCGTCTCAGCTGGTACCTCCAGGACCAGCAGCCTCCTGTCTGTCAGACATCTGTGCGCCCTTCCAACAACCCTCCCCGTATTTAATGAAAAGCACCGAATATGCTGGAGGTGGAGTATCTTTAGAGGAGAGCTCCACTGTCAAAGTCGGTATGACTTTTCTCTCCGTAGCTGTGCTGAATTATTTTTGATAGATGTTTCTGCGGTACGGAGCAGCCTCAAATGACTTTCCTCTGTACCTCGCTGTGATACACGGCTCTGCGAAACGGCGTCTCGCAGCCCTCTCTGGGGAAGGCAGTGCTTTACATCGAGCGAGAGATGAGATGGCAAGGTCTGCACTTACCTGCCTTAAAAACAAATAAAAACCACTTCAACAGCCCAAGGTAACTTAAGTGTTACCCTGGTATTTTGTAGCAACTCTTTTAAATAGAGGGAGGCTTTGTTAATGCCGTGGTACTGGGGCAATACTCTGCAGCTGACATCTGCAAAATGTCTTCAGTTTTGTATTTCATTATTTCAACAGATCTTACTCATCCCTAAAGGTTTTGATTTCGTCTGAAGGAAAAGCAGAGGTGTGTACACGTGATCCAGAGTCACGAGAGAAGAGCATGGGTATGCACGCTCGCTTCTGTCTCGTGATTTGGAGATCCAGACAGAGCAAAAGCTCTTCCATTCCGTTAAGCCGAGGCACCCCAAATCCTGCGGGTGCAGGAGCCGGTGCCAGGGATGGGGAGCCTGCGTGTCCGTCTGCCTCTGCCGTAAATGCAGTAACGCCTGAGCCATGGGGACGCGGCAGAAACCCACCTGCCCGTAACGTTTTCAGTATTAACTGTACGGGATTTTGCTCCTGTTTGCCCACCTGTAGCAGGTGGGAGAAGACTGAAGCCTTTACAGATTTGTCCCCGGTCATGGGGAACACAGGAAAGGGCACGTGGCAGCACGGGCAGGAATAGATCACGAGCACGGCTCCTTATCTAGAGCGTGAAGATTTTACCTCAAATAACTCATCCTGCTCTGTCCTTCCTGTCTCTCCCTCAGCTTTGCAAAATGTATTTCACGTACACACTGTCTCCCTGTTTGAGCCAGTTATCTGGCTCTCAACAGCTACTTATTCTTCCAAAGTGCTCTATTACTGCTAGGATTTGATTTTTATATATATACAATCATTTTGCTATTGTGCTGCTTATGCGTGTGGCTGTGGATGCAGAAGCACCTTAGCTCCTTGCCTTCCCGTACACTCCGTCTCTCCCTGCAGTATTGATATTTCTATACCTGGTGGTAAAATTAATTAAATTATGTTCTGTATTTACGAACTAGTTTATTGCTTTAATTATTTATTGCTACTGCAGCTAATTTGATTTAGGCAATATTTAGTTCTGTTTCAGTAACTTTTCATTTTAAAAACAAACTGCTGCTTTGAATTCATTGGCATTAACAACCTGTTATTGATTAGTTTGGCCTCAAACTGTGAGGAGGAAAGAGTGGCTGTTTGCCATGCTAAGCCTTCGGTCCAGAGCGTTAACAGTGAGTTAAGGCATATTTTTCTGGGAGTAGTTCTTTGGAAAGTGTATGAAGCCTTGCAGGTGTCTAAGGAAGGTCAAAGCCCCTCAACAATTTCTGTGGCTTATCTTTATAGGAAAGAATAAAGTCAAGGATGCAGAACTACAAAACTGCAATACCTCCTCCCACTTTTGGACCTCAATCGTAGCATTCAGGCACGCCCTTTACTACAGAATTTTTTGTTGTGAATCGGTAGCAACATCTGTCGTCGTGAAATTCGGTCTCCTAGTCAGTGTATTTCTTAAAGTCTGCTCTCCAATTTGAAGAGCTTAATTCAAAACCTATTAAAATCAATCGGAAGGTTTCCTCTTTCGCTTGTACTTTATTTCATACCGTATCTCCAATAATGACTTGCTTCTCTGTGTCATACTTTCTGCTGACTTTTCATGATTTAAGAGACCAAGAGGTTAAATAGCTTCTCTTCCACCATCTCCAGTTACCTGCAAGAAGAGCTCAAGGGCTACACTTGAGAGCAGAAAATGAAGGTCTTGTTTGTAAATTACAGTTCAAGGTCGGTTTGAAGAGTATTTCATGAGGGACTGGGGCTGGTCCTTCTTTTCTATTCACACCGCAGTGGCATAGCTTGTATTTCATGTGTCCGACATCAGCACGACTCTGGATTTTGTGAGCTGCCCTGTCATGACCCTGCGAGGCTGTGCCCTGTGCCCAAAAATGAGGAAATGAGCCCATATTTAGAAGCACAGGCCATGGCGGGCATGGGGATTTGCCATGGTGCAGCTCTGACCTGAGCAGTGGATGGGGGCAGAGCACCAGTAAGAGGGTTTTAGGTAAATAGGCAGAGTTTGTAGCTCGTGGGCAGCATATGATCTGCACTGTCCTGCTGTAGAGCCCACAGCTGTGTGGTCTTTCCACCTTTCAAGTTGCTATGGGATAACATAAACGTTTAACTTGTGACATCTTATGGACGGGGCCTTTTGATCTTTTCCCTGGTCACGCTGTGTTGGTCAGATATTCACATAACCATTTTGAAGACTTCCATGCCAGTTCTTCTGGTCTACAACTTCTCTGAGCACAATCCTTCTCTTTGGAAGTGACAAAGGGCAACGCGGTCATACGGTGGGGGGTCTCCCCAGCTGGGCGTCATGGCCATGGTATGGGTTTGTGTTCAGCCGACTTGAACTTGTGCCAAGTCCAGACCTCTCCTGGGGCCGAGCCCGCATGGTGGTCAGAGCACTGCTGCCCCACTCCACGGAGGCTGGGGGCTCTGCTCGGCGGCATGATCCTTATGTTGGGTCTGGCCAGCTGCAATTTCCCGTCTTTGCCCCAAATGAAGCACATGCTTCCCAATGGATAGAAAGTGCTGTAGGTCCCGGTGGTTCTCCTGCCTTCCAGAGGAGCGGGTCATCCTTTTTTCTGTCCTTGAGCTCTTTTATGGAAAAGTGAAAGGTTGAGGGAGGCTTTTCTGTAACCTTCTCCTTCCTTTGACAAATACCCTTTATTTATTCCATACTAGTGTGTTGTTTACAGCATATGTGGTGATATTAAACAGCTGCCACGTCTCAAGCCAGAGGTAGCTGCAGCAATCCTGGAGTGCCTGTGTAAGCTCACGTTGAATCCCCAGGGATGAAGGGCTCTATTAAAAAGGTAAGATCATTATAACTAATCTTGAAAGTGGACCGATGCATTTAACATATATAATTATAAACTTTCAAACAAGATGATTTCATCTGGTGGAGCATCTGGGAATTGTTTTTTCATTATCACGTTTCAGAGAGTGAAAAATCTTCCTGTTCTCTCAGAGGATTCTGTGGGATTAGTTGCTGCTGTTTGCTGTTGCGTATTCTTGCAAATGTTTGTATAATTATGCACGGCTCTAATGCACTCTGCATCCTTTTGGGGGGTTTTGCGTTGCCTTCCCCGATGCTGTGCTGGGATGGTCCCCTTCAGATGGCAAGGAAAATAAGGACAGGTTTTTCCCATGATCAATTTGAAAAACAGTCTGACAATGTGTGCGGGAGTTTACTGATGCGGCGAAGTACTTGCTTGTGCAGTTTGGGAATAACCATACTGACTCAGAAAATCACCTGATGGAGTGATTTGCATGAATGATATTTTCAGCATGAAATGCAATAGTAAACATGCACCGATACTTTCATCCAGGGATTGTCTAAATTCCTGACTAAGCCCCTGATGGCAGGTCACGCTGGCCAGGCAGCAGCTCTGACCACTCATTTGCAGGGATAAAGTGTAAAAAGAGGTCTCTCTGGTCCTGGTGATTGAAAATTTTGCTTTATGAAGGAAGTGCCTCCTCAGTAGGATTCTAAGATAAATGGTAGGGATAGCCAAAAGTCATGATCATAGTGTGTTTTTACCTGATAAGGACAGCTCATCCCAGTTCAGATTTTCAAAGTATAGGGCTATTTGCTACTGTGACAACAACTGATCTTAAACTTGTCTATTAGAATAAAACCCAGTAAAGGCAAATCCAAAGCAGCTAAATTGAAAGTTAGTAAAGACTTAATTTGATCAATAACCTTAATTCCCTCTCCCTCTGATAGTAAATTTTACAGGGAAGGTTCCTGATTTGGACAGTGTTGGGGGAAAGGTTGGATGCGGTGGCCCAGGGATATTGTCACAGTTGTTTGAAGTCCCGTTCTTGGAGAAGAAACAAGGCAAATATACATAAAAGAGAAAGGCAGAAAAAAGGGGGAGAGGTGTAGTTTGTGTGGTGCTTACAAGCGTGTTGTTGAAGAAACATGAGTATGTACGGGCCATGCACTAGCTGCCGTCTGCCAGTGTCATGTTTTTGAGGCAGGGTCTTTGCTCTCTGTTCAAGGACAGTTGGCACTGTAGCTACAAGAAGACCTGGTGAGTGAAGCCAGGCTCTTAGCAGAAGGCAGGGAAAGGGAAAGAAAGGCTTGGGAGAGCAGCACACGGAAGAGGAAGCTTGTTTCTGTTGCAGGTAGGATGTAGCCCATGCAGCTGAAGGTGGAGATGCCTCTGGGTGCGCCCTTTTGATTACATGCCCATGGGGCTCTTGATGAAGGAGCTTCAATGGAGGAGATGGGAGAACGATAGAAATGTATTGCTTTGAGCTCCGTTCTTCCAGCATTTTGATGTTTACAAACCTCAAAGGATATTAAGAGTCCAGAATGAATCCATCCTTTTCACGTCCTAATTCTTCTTAATGCAGTTCTTGCATGATATCAGTAGATACCTTCAGATGGACTGAAGGGCTCTTGTCTCTTGTATAGCTCTTTCCCAGTAAGGTGCACAGTGATGGGTCATTGGAACATCTTTGGTACCCAGAGCCTGTTGCTACCGTAGCACTTGTGGCATTTGCCCCATTCTGCATTTTGTGATGCAAAGGCAGATGAGAATTCAATTGTAGGACACCTCTTTTTTATAAACAATTTGACTTGTTTTTAACAGTGATCTTGCTCTTTGTTAGGTTTTAGGGTCAGTAAAGTTAGAAAGGTGCTGTTGGGTTTCCCATTTGAATGATAGTTCCTGCCAGAGATGCTGGCTTGCTCCTCTTCTTGCTCTATAATTTCACTGTATATCCAGGAACCAGGGGACTAGCAGGGACTTCAGGTGTCTTATTCTCTATTTAGCTGCCTGGTTGTTACTCCTTACTTTTGGGAACTTAACTAGAAAGGAGAAGCAGGGGGAGGAGAGGAAGAGGTAAATAGTGTGGGAATGGGAAGGGAAGGGGGAGACTGGTGCAAATCCTACACGTGGCTGGGATGTAGAGCTGATGTGTCGAGCAGGTGGGAGTGGGACCAGGCAAGTGTGAAAGTGGTGGAAATACCTTGTAATGAAAAACACTCAACTTCCTACTGAGGAAGGATCATGCTAGTTTTACCATTTTTTGCCTGAAGTGATCCACTTGTGGCCAGCCAAGCACGTTTAAATTAGATCAGTGCATAAGGCTCTTAAATCACATTCTTTTATAGGATGTTTTAAGGGTATTACAAGTTTTGCTTTTGATATTGCTTTCCTGTTTCCAGAGGGTAAGACAGGAGATACTGATGGAGGAGTAGGCAGAGCAGGCTTGCTTGGGAATAAGGGCACTCCAGAGAGTCTTAAAAGATACAAGTTAAATGGGAAATTTCTCCTTGTTCTTGCTAGGGAGGGACGATGCACTGCAGCTGCCTGCTGAGGGCAGAAATGCAGTTTGCCTGGCAACTGGGGAAGCTCAAGGTTTTGATGGAAACCCGTGTCCCCCTCTGTACAGCATTGGGAGCCAAAGGGCTTTTAAAAACGTGGAAGAACATTTTGACTGGTGCAAACACTATGGAAAACAGTTCTCAATCTTTTAGGAGTCCCCTCTCACCCCCATAGTGACACCTCATCGTTTTCTGTAAGGCTTCCTGGCTTTACAACAAGGTCTCAACCAACCTGCGATCGTGGGGTTTTCTGTCTTAATGACCTTTTCACAAACAAGATAAAAGCAAAATAGAGTCTTTTTGTAGACTTGGAAAACTTAATTATTTTACAAGGGTAAACTTAATTAATAGAATTCATTGACACCTGCAGTTGAACTGGCTAATGCATTCTCTTTCCTCAAAAGTTTAGCCACCAGTAATTAATACTGGTTTGTGGTCTGTTAAAGCATCCCTAACTTTGTTCAGCCTTGGAGAAGCTGGGGGTTTCTTTTCTAGGAACTTAGCTGTAACACTGACTGCAAACACCAAACCTCCGCTTTTACTTGGAGATGCCCAAATTCCAGAGAGAGAAGGGTTTAAGATGTTTCTTTCTTCTTTAATGGGCGAGCATTGTTGCTAAGCCTGATTGCACATAGCCTGTTCACTCCTCTAGAAACCCTTTTAAATCATTTCAAAGTTAGAAATTTAGGAGCACGCACAATATGTGAAGTGATTCTATGATTTAACACTATTTAAAACAGAGGAACTCCTGTTATGCCTCTCTCTTCCCTTTTAAGCATTTCCATCAAGAGCATTTGAAATCAATGACTTAAACTCCTCTGTGCGTCTGAATGTCTCATGGAAGGAGCGAGGATGCTGCTGAAAATTTAAATAATGACTTGGGAAACCAATAGCAACATGAAATGAGTACATCTGCCAGTCACTGCAGCCCCCGTGTGCAGCAGCAAAGGCAAAATAGGCTTTAAAATGCACCTGGCAAGACAGTGCCCTTAGTGACATTGCACACTCAGTTATACTTCTCTCGATAAAGGTAGGTGAGAGGGTTTTTTTCCTCAAGCACAAAACAGGTGAATAAGTCAGGTTAAGTTTTGCATTTGTACAGTGGCTTGATTATAACTTTAAAACATGCTGGTTAATAAAAAGGATCAGACGTAAAAGGGGATATTAATTTTACTCAGTCTGTAATATTGCAGCAGTTATGTTCAATCATTTGTAAGACAGAAGGCTGTAAAACACATCCTGTGATGAGGCTACAGTAAAACTAAACATCATCATAAATAACAAAATCCAGCTATTTATTTACTGATCTCTAAATAAGGTGTGATTGGAGTAAATATGATGGGAGACTTTTAATTAAACTGAATGAAGGAGTGTTGTAAACATCACAACATTGCCAAGGAAAACAGAAAATTAATGTGTTGGCAGACCGCATAGTTAAGACTCTAAAATGCATCTATAACTATGTCCTTTTGATAAATGTCTTGGTACCTCTGTGAATTCAAGGACATCCAAGTGCCATAATATCTTGCTTGGCCTCTGTAAGGGCTGTTGTGCTGCTTATTTTCAGTGAAAACATTCTAAGTAAAGAATGTATTCCATAAGGAAAAAGGCTGGCTAATACACACAACTCTATAAAATGAAAATACAGTTTGCATTGGAAGGATTGATGAGGGCATTGTCACAAATGTCAAACTGTTCTGGTCTTGGTGGTAGTAAATCTCCTTCTGTGGATTGCTTCTTTTCTCTTTATGATATTTGCAGTAAAAACATCAAAATACATTTTAATTGGTCCAATGCTTGCCGATATGGTTCTGCTCCGTTCTCCTGGGTTTTTTTACATTGCTGGATCCAGAAAGGGGGGAGGATTCCTCCTGTGTCACGGGTAGGAAACCTTGTCTAGGATGCTGGAGGTTATTATTTTGAATGGCCGATAAAACTCAGCCCAAAGTCTTCTCCTGTGTCGCAGTAGAGCTTATTTCTTGTCCCCACCATGCGAAATGGCTCTGTTGCCTCCATTTAGATCCCCCCTCCCTTTTTGTATCCTTTTATTATTTTTGGAGACCGATGTAGTCAGTCATGCTCAGATCCCAGGTTCCCATTAGCCATGCTGTTGTCCTGTTGCTTGTAGTATCACCGCGGGGGAGATGCTCAGCGGACGCTAATGAGTCCAACCCTCAAACACATCTGCCTTTCAAAATATGAACAAAAGCAGCATTTTCAAGTTTCTTTGCTGCTTTTCAGACCAGACCAGTGCCTAATTCATGGGTAGCCCACGTGTAGTCATGGTCATTGAAAAAAATCAAAATTTCTTGTTGCATAGGAAATAGAAAGTGGGATTTAGCATTCATAGGAGAGGTGTCAGAACCATGAACTTACCAAGTTGGTAAGTATTGACTTTGTGCTTTTGGAGGACTTTCTCCATGAAATGAGGTGGAGAGTAGTTGAGGTTAGAACACCAAGTACACTGCGCAGACGGATGAAACCAGAGGCCATTAAGAGCCCTGTCTCTTGAAGTGTGCTTTGTGATAGAAGTACATGAAAATCCCTCGCTGCAGGTCCCCGTCTGTAACAGTGTTAATGGAGCTTTGAATAACGCAGTGCAGCATTGCTGCAGTCTCATGGTTTTATCATGCTTTTTCCATTATTCCTACTTTTTCTGTGGGAACCAGACTCATCCTTTCTCTTCTTTCTAATTTTTTGGACATAAAACGTGCGGGACACTGCCAGGTGGGCATCCCTGCCAGGAGGATGGCAGCATCGCGCTGTACGCATGCAGGCACGTTGAATTGTCCCATGCAGCTTTGCACGCTCCGTGGCACAGATCTTGTGCCCAGCAATTAACTTATATTTCTGCTCTCCCTTCTTGCCGTTCCCCCGGACCTGGGCTGAGGGGGATGCGCAGCCCACAGCCCTGGGGAAGTTGGGAAGCATAACTACTTGTTTCTTCCTCCATGTGTATTTAAATGAGTTGGGAGCAAGAGCCCCTGCACTTGACATTTTGTCAATACTGCCTTCATTAGAAGTTCACTTCTGTTCATTAAAGTTCCCTTTTTAGATGTAATTTGTCACGTCCATTCAAGTGAGAAGAAGGGTGTCTGGAGGAATGGGGTGGTTGCATTATTTCTTGATGTTGTAGATTCACAAAGAAATGGGTGGTATCAGCACGTTGTCTGATACTCCCTTCCCACTGATGGAGTTGATCCAGGTCCAGAACAAAATACCACAGGTTAAGGCCCTGGTACCAAGAAGCTGAGCTTGAAACAATGGGTTTCATGGAGCCAAAAGATCATTGTCTTCCCTATCCATGTCTTCCATTTGAGTTGCTAGAGAGCAGCCATGGACGTCGCCTCACCAAGGGCAGACTTGCAAATTCAGTATGTATTTGTAGTGGTAGGTTTGCTTAGAGACATGTTCTTTGCTTAAATCCAGCCTGTGAAACTTCACCTGATGGTTCCCATAGTGTCTTTTCTAATCTGGACATCAATGCGACGACCCATAGGCTGTGGAACTACTAAGGAAACTCTTAGGAAGACATTCAGGCTTCATCAAAGGCTTCAGAAATGTTCAGCATATGCTGCATCTTTTTAGCTATAGAGGAAGACTTAGTTGCTTTTCAGCTTTACAACAGTTGAGCTGAATGTGAAAAATGGGATGAAACTCTCTTACCAGCATAAACTGTCTCATTTACAGTGCTCTAAGACTTCCCACTCCGCACAAAAATGAGCTGTTGGAGGTAGGTGGTTGATCATCACAAAATGCAAAACTAAAACACCAGGTCCAAACTACCGGTCTGGTGCGTGTACGTGCTTGAAGGAAGGACCCAGCGTAGCTTTCCCTGCTCTCTGAAGTGACTACGCCTTGATTCATGTTTGTTAAGTTATGATAGAAAGGCTTGGTGGCTTCTTGAGAAACAAATACAACATTAATGTTGACAATTAACCCAGTTGTTCTACCATGCAAAAAGGTGCAATCTTCGTCTTCACGAAAAATTAAATCTGCTTTGATCATTTGGAAAGTGTAAAGTAAACTAATGAAGCAACTTCAGTACACGAATTCCAATGTTCTTGGTAGGTAAGTATGCAGCGTCGTTCCTCATAGGCCCATAGGATCTAACAACAATCTTGAAATAGAAAACCACAGAAGAAATTGCAGTTAAATTTGCAATGCATTCAAGGAGCCGAAAGGAGATGGTGTCATGCTTGGAAATGTATCATTTATTCTCCATTTAGTCTCTTTGGTCACATGTACGGGTTTTTTCCCCCCTCTCCATCGGAGACGGCAGCAGCTCTCCAAATGAATAGAGAAGCTGGAGCGTAGACGGTTTCTTGCTCATTAATAAAGTCAAGAGTTTCAAGCACAGAGTCAAGATATTGCAAGAGCCCACTGCGATGCATGCAGGAGGGTGTCTGGGTGCGTGTTGTAGGAAACGTAGCGGTGGTGATGTTCTGCTGAACAGTGAGACAGGCCCAGTCTGGGGACTCATCTGGTGAGAAGCAAAGCTTGCTGGGCTGTGACCGTGTGGGATGTCCTAGGGGGTATCTGAGATAGGTGATGAGTTGGGGGATAAACCGACATTTTGGTTTGCCGTACAAAGTAATGCCCTTGAAACGGAAAGGTGGATTTTTGATGCAAGGAAGCCTGGCAGAGCAGTCGCTCGTGGTGCTGGCACGGAGCTGGGGCAGCCTGTGAGCAGCATCAGCAGGTGCTTCTTGGTAAGCGACTGCAGTTTGCCAAAATGCCTGAAGACAAAGGTCCTCTCTGCCTCTTGTGGCTTAAATGATTCCTTCAGGAATATATCACTGCATCTGCTTAGGAAAAAAAAAAAAAGGATGGTAAATCACAACAGTGCCAATCGATTGCTGTGGAAAATGTTTATATCACTTTCCTTCCGTAAGTTAATGGTTCAACGACTGAAGTAGAACCAAGGTCTGCAGAAATGAGGAACATTCATACCCATCAGCAGTTGAGGACTGTGTTTGTTTAAAAACCTTTCAGGAGATATAAAAATTATTGCTGCTCTGAACCTTGAACAGAGCTGTGAATAACTTCTTTTTGAGCGCTAACAGCTGCATCAAAATAGTGAGAATTAGTAAGTGCATCCTGTGGATGTGCTGGCACAGCAGAAAGCCTCGTGGGCAGCTCCTGGCACACGCGTCCTCCTGCCTCATGAAGAGCAGCAGCATCGGATGAGCTGGGATGAGCAGATGAAGCTGGGATGGGAGGACCTGCAGCACCCGGCCGTGCTGGAAGTCAGACCACGGCGTGACCAGGAGCGCCCAGGAGCTGGTCTGGGATGGAAGAGGTGCCCACGCTGAAGCTCTCACTGAAGCTAGAGAGAAAACTCCCACCGATGGAAATGCAAGCTTCAAGTGACAAGATAGGACAAAGGAACAGAGCAAGGAG
The DNA here is from genome assembly GCA_013398295.1 of Chionis minor. Lineage (NCBI taxonomy): Eukaryota > Metazoa > Chordata > Aves > Charadriiformes > Chionidae > Chionis > Chionis minor. Next base: position 226,074 of record VZSF01000636.1, read on the forward strand.
AGTACAGTTCTGAAAAGGACAACCCATCCAAGGAATTTATTTTTTTTTAAACTTGAAAATATGCATTGACGTGTTTAATTGAAGGAGAAAAGTACTAATTGCATTCAGAGAAATGTGCCAGGATGTATTTTGAAAAGCATTCAAATGTTTTGATAAGTTCTGGAGCACTTCGAGGGGTGGCTTGGGTTTTTGTCATAGCTGACTTGCTGTGAAGAGCATCTCTGCAATGTGAAAGGAAATTGTATCTTGAAAAGACATCTAAGCTTACGTTGGCTTGACTGTCATTTTCATGCTAATAGGTTATTAGAGGATGAACTAAATTGAAGACAGGAAACCTTTAGGGTCTGTTTAAGGCGTCAAAAATATGAATACTGCTGTCTCTTGTCTTCATGCAACTCTATTTTTATAAAGGAAAAAAAAAAGTAGATCCGTCTTTGTTCTCCTAAAGACCTTACTGAAAAGAATTATTAGCATGTTAGTTTATTTTTTGAATTTTTTTTCCCCCCATTCTGAAAGTTCCCACACACCGAGCTGTGATCTTACCCTCGTGGACAGGCGTGCTTCTGTTGAACCAAGGTTGCTGACGCGACTGTGATGGAGGGCACCTGTGCTACGGGAGGTCTGGCTGTGCGCTGAGCTCAGGACAGTGGGGAAGGCTCTGCCTTGGCCATCCCCACCGGAAAACCAGCAGGGAAGCTGTGCGTACCTTTTGCAGAAGGTTTAGTTGGACCACCTTGCTTTGCGGTGGCAGGACCCAGCAAGGTCAGTTGGGTGACATCTACCATCCGCTCTCACTGGGCAGAGGGGAATTGGAAAGCAGGAAAACACATCTTTAGAGACAGCTGAGTCTTGCGGAATTGATGGAAAATGAGGCATGGTGATCTGTTCTTTCAGCTGGTGAGCACAGTGTTTCAGTTTACTCACGGTCATTAATGTTTTTCTCTTGCTTCAATGGGGAAAAAAGCATATGAAGTCTGAGCGCTGGAATAGCTGGGGATGGGGAGAAACGATCCACTTGTGATGCTTGAGACCGTGATTTCTAACCTCATCACTGTGCCAAGAATCCACTTGCTATTAAGCACTGCGTTTTGAGAAGGTGTTTATGCACAAGGCTGGGAGATGAGTCTGTTGTCTCAAAAAATCAGCGCTCCTCGCCGTTGTCTGCGTCTTGCTCCCCCACCTTCTTACGGCACGGTCCCACACTACAGTTTTGATGATGTGACAGGGTTTAGAAGGATTTGTTCACTTTGGCTGCTTATGGTAACTTCTCTGCATCAAGGATAACACACATTAACACTTGCTGCGCAGCGATTAAGCTAAGTCAGGGTAGTTAGTATTGACGTGGCATTTTGAAGGAGTACGGTGACAAATTCCTGTATAATTTGCCAGAGATAATATGAAATCTATGAAGAAACAAGAAACAAGCCACAAACAAGACAAAGTGGATGAGTATCAGCATTTTGCATCCTCTGCCCTTCTGTCATCTATCCTTCTTGCTCCTGCCAGACTGCAAAGCAAAAGCAGTGGAAGTCGGGACTCTCCATCAAAGAAAGTTTCTTACTCTTTACTCTGATTTCTTTACTCCATACTGACCACTCTCTGTCTGCTAGACTTCAGATATGTGTTAGTGGATGTTTGTTCATTCTTCCATAAATAGATCAGGTAGATAATAAGTAGTTATTTCAGAGTGCAGGTCTATGCACTCAGGAAAGCTACGTGCAAGTGAGACTTGCTGCGAGCGAAATCGATTGGTTAAACTCTGATTATCTCAAAGAAGTTCAGTGCTGCATGTGAACAAAGATTAAAGATGCTGTAATGCACTTGAGCCATTTTTTTCCGGCTAGAAAACCATATCTGATGGAAAAATAGCATTGCTCAAATATGCAGAAGTAAACAATGCCACCCCAAAATAAATTACTTACTCAAATGGCTGGTGTCAGTTTTAATAATCCAGCTCAGAAGGAGAGCTTTGATAGTCTGTAAAGTGGTGTAACGCAACTGGTCTGCAAAGCTTTGAAGAAGAGATGGATTAAAGCTTAACCTGTCTGAAACACGTTCCCAGGTGTCCGAATTAGCCGGACATTGGCTGGGCAGGGGCAGTGCTGCCGCCAGCGTGGCTGTGCTCCTGCAGGGGACCTGGCACCCGGCAGTGCGTTTCCAAGCTGGATCATACGCATGTCCCTGCTGTGGCACGAGTGAACCCTCTGCCGTGGCGTTCGGCTCCTGTGGGGTCTGCGGCGTGGGGTGGTTCCGCTGGAATAGGATGGTGAGCATGGCTTTGACCCTGTCCCGTTGGGACCAGGCTCTGCCTTATTATGGCCAGAGGGATTCCCCTAGTGCACAGCCAAGCCGACGCGCTGTAAATACGGGACTGCGCCGGCGAAAATCTCTTTATTATTGGTTTCATAAACACCCCTTAGGTGGGTTTTTTTTAAGAATTTTTTTTACATTCTCCCAAGTAATAAGTGATAGGATGAGAGGAAACGGCCTCAAGTTGCGCCAGGGGAGGTTTAGATTAGATATTAGGAAAAATGTCTTTCCCAAAAGGGTTGTCAAGCGTTGGAAGAGGCTGCCCAGGGCAGTGGTGGAGTCGCCATCCCTGGAGGTGTTTCCCAGCCGGGCAGACGTGGTGCCAAGGGACATGGGTTAGGGGTGGGTTGGGCAGTGCTGGGGTGATGGTTGGACTCAATGATCTTAAAGGTCTCTCCCAACCCAGATGATTCTACAATTCTTTATTGGTCCTTAAGGCTTATTAATCATCAGCGTCTTTAACATCCATAATGTGCAGGCAAGAGCCGTGAGCTCTCCTGTCCTTGAGCAAATGTATTTCTGTTGTATTCAAAGATACGGCCCTTTCTCTCCAAAGTCTATTGCAGTGTACCCTGGTTAGTATTTTAGGGAGCTAACAGGGAGAATACATTACCATGGGTTTATATTTTAATTTTAGTACGACAGACGGCCTTGCTCTGCAAATCTCCACTGTCTTTTTATTATCTTATGCAATGTTAATTGCTCTTTGTGAACAGCCTTTTCAATGTTTGCTAGAAGTTCGTAGCTGCACAAAGTTTCAGTAGTAAAATATATTTAAAATCCCACTGGAAAAGGGGATAAAGTAAGGAATTAATTTTATTCCTTATATTCTACCGTAGTCCTTCCAGAGTTTTGTGGGAGAAGACATAAAATAATTTTGCAGATTTCTCTGAATTTCAGTGGGATAGCATTTGCTAACTGAGAGCACTGGCTTTGGAGCCTTTCCATACTCAACTCTCCTTGCATACAGCTGTATACATTTTCTCCTTTTCTATATCCATTTCATATTCAGCAGCAATGAATTAAATCTTTCTGCTCACCTGGCTTCTGTGGTTGCTGTCTCTAAATCCTTGACCCTGACACTTCGCCTTGTCCCTTTGGTTTACAGGATTCCCAGGGAGCCCAGCAGTGACCAGCACATATAACTGTACAGCATTTGGAATTAAAACCAGTTTAAAAAGCAATTAATACACAAGGAAAAAATGTGGAAAAAAACTGTGTGGATTTACTGTATGTGTTTGAAGCTTGCTTATAAGCGCGGCTGTATTCTTCCAAAATAAGTTAACCCGAAGGTGAAAATGTTGCAAATAATTCTCACCCAGTAACCGTACTCAAGTAAAGAGTGGCAAACAGATACCACAGGGTATCACTTTTTTGAAGGTGGTGGAAGATGGCTGGTGCACTTGTACGCGTGAGAATTTTATCTGACAGCAGAATGCTGAGTTCTGGCTCGATATTATTGCTTAGAAACTTCCCGAGCTGGTGCAGAAAGCCGACTCTCCCAGCTGGGCTGTCAGGATCACGTTAAACTGATGAGGAAACCGATTCTCCATCCACCAGTTGTGCTGTAAGGAAATCCCTTTCTCAACGAGAAAGATCTCCCCGTTCTTGTTTCCAGGGGCAGGAGCCCTGCCCAAATCATAGGGGAGGTTCAGCGCCAAAAAATGTCCTGGGCAATTAATAATTTTTCTCATCCCTCTTAACCGCTTTTCCTTTTTCATTCAGAAAATGCTACAGTTCTGGCAGAGGCTGATGCCTCTTTTGACGCTGATGATGTCTGACACAGCATTAATGCGTAGTCAGACATGAAAAACAATGCAAGTAGCATTGATTTGTTGTTTTCCAGGTTGGTTAAGTTCCTTCCTATTGAGGAAAGGGATTTAAATATAGCTTGGTAGGCTGGAGGGAATAAATACGACCAGGAGTTCGTTTCCACTGATATTAATAGCGAAGTTCCCGCTGCTTTCGGGGGATTCTAGGTGGGATCTTCATGATGCTTCTAGAAAAAAAGGGATTTTTATTTTCTCTTTCATTGCGGCAGGTGTTAAATGCAGCATTGGCCATCCACATTCACACTCTGGTTCAACTTTCATTAAATTCGGCAATACTCTACGTGGCGCAAAACGCAGCTGAAGATGAGCCAGGGTATTAACTGTGGTCCTATACAAGTAATGAGAATTATAGTAACTGGGCGTAACATTTCCTCTGGGTGAGACTGGACGATATATAAGGGATAAATGCTGTCCGGTTTTTTTCTAAGTGAAGCCATGGTAACCAATGTTTTTGATGATAGCTCGACATCATTTATTTATTTAATACTACATAGGTACGCCTCTCGTTTGATATACCTGCGCTTCTTGTCACGCTGTGAAATTCTGCCCAGGTGAGCTTTGCTCCTTTCCTTTGCTCAGGGATGTCCCCGTGCTGCAATGTTGGTGGAGCTGGAGTTGCTGAAATGTCCATGGGATCGCTGGGGTTTACCGCTGACGCATTTCCCTTTACTTTGCTGTTTCACCTATGTGGCAAACTGGTTCTGAAAAGCCTGCGTTTGTCCGAGGCGTGGAGGTGCACGGCCGAGGATGTTGGGTTGATGGTTGGACTCGATGATCTCAAAGGTCCCTTCCAGCCTGGGTGATTCCGTGATTCTGTGTGGCAGCGGGCGCTCATCACTGATCTGCACCATCAGCCCTCTTTGTTTGTACACTAGTTCCAGCATTTTGGGGAGGCAAACGGTAGTTTTTGTGGGTAGAAATCTGGAATTTAGCCATCAGAATAACACCATGCAGGCAAACCCACTGTTTTCCCCAACCAAAATGCGAACATCTCACTACACTGATGCCTAAAGTAAGTTTTGGTTGTTTTCCCTCAGCACTGTTATGTTCTTGTAATGCGAGTTGTAAATAGGGATTACATTTTACCAAGGATCAAATTCGTAAATGCTCAGTGAGGTTTTGCAAATTGGTGTTTGTTAAGCAAAAGCCAGTGGGGGCTGCTGGCTCCAAATACTCGCATTGCATTTGCAAGCTCATCTGGCACTACTTCTAATTAAAAGTAGGAGTAGTTTGTCCATGATGCCTTAAGAATGAGAAGGCGTTTCACGTCCTTCTTGAATTTTGAAAGGTTTTTTGTTAAGTCTTTTGTGTTGCATTTCTGTCTGGGAGGTTTCTGGGCCTCTCTGTCCCTCAGGGATACGTGTGTTGGAGAACTGCTGATCCGCATGGTTTCTCAGCTGATCAGAAGATGTATCCGAGTCCTCTATGTGGTACCAGAAAATCACAGAATAATATAAACTACGTGTTTGCAATGCTCCGTCTAATCTAAAATGTATTTCTGAAGTGTGCTGGGAGTGGGCTGTTCCGTTCCCTAGGGCTGGGGGTGCTTTGGAAGACGTTGCATCACGGACACCAGTGAAAGGGGCGCTGGGTTTGCTGGTTTGGGATGGAGACCTTGTGTCGTTTACACTGGTAGGAGGGAGGAGAGTCAACACGGGTGTTACCTGTGGGGTCGCCATCAGCTGAGCAATCGCAGCCGTCTCGCGCTCTGTGTCTCAACGTTGAGTCTAAGAAGGTGTCAGTGGTCAGTGAAGACGTGAGGTTTCGGTGCAGCACCTCCTACCTGGCTCCCAAACACACACCTTTTCTTCTTTCACGTGTTTGCAAAAGAATATTGGTTTTGCACCGAGCGAGGGAATATTCCTCGGGAATATTCCCCACCGCGGGGCAGGGGGCTGAGCCGTGGGGAATGACGGACACCGGAGGAGCAGCACTGAAGCTCTGTCGTCCCCAGATGTTTTAAATGCAAAAGTCACTGCAAGGATCAGGAAGGGAGAAGCTTCGCTGGGTGGTTCTGCAGCCCGTGTTAGTAGCAAGGGTCTCGTGAGTAGAATCACTTTGTCCCGGAAATGTTTTGGATTTAAAAACTGAATTTGGCACGCCCCAAGTTTCATTTTTTTGTGCTTCCTTTGAAGTGAGAAATCCATTTCTGCCAGGGACGCAGGTCGGTGGTGTGAACGTGACGGGACCCAGGTGTGGGTGGGAGCAGGAGGAGCAAGGTTGAGTCCTGCTAACAAGTGGCACCTGCTGGTGCTGCCTGGGGAAGGGCTGGGAGCACCTTCAGTCCTCCTGATAAATCCAGGTGTCCTCTGGTTGCTGCTTTGCTGTTCCTTTGTGTACTTGTATGGAGTCAGTATAGAAGAGGCTTGGGAATAACAAGCAGGAGGCAGAATTCCAGGGAGAGGTGGGTGTCCCAGGTGAGCGAGTTCCGAAGTGTTCCGGTAGCTAATGGCCAGGCAATTTGTGGGGTCTGATGTCTGCTGTGACCCAGCGGCAGGGGCTGAGGACACCACCTGGTCTGCTCCTGGGAGGCAGGAGGTTGGCCAGCCAAGATGTGAGGGCTGTGAGATCCCTCTGGAGAGCTTCCCGGAGCTGGGGGAGTTGGGTGATGCTGACTAAGCAGTGACATCTTTTCAGTGCTGGCTGCTGTCTCCAGAGCGTGTCTGAAGGACATTGTTGAGTGTGGGGTCCCCAGTCCCCTCTGAGGGCTGGTGTTCCCCCGGAGTGTGGCTGGGGAGGGTTGAGCATGCGCTGGTGCCGTACCCCAGGGACAGGCTGAGTGCCGGAGTCCGTACAGCAGCAGAGGAAAAATAGAGGTGGGATGCGTGTGCTGGAAGGCATTGTTCTTGTTTCCCCTCAAACAGGAAAACAAAATAAGCCTCGGGCAGGTTCCTGTTGGGTGGTGGATGCTTGTAGCTGCTGGCGGAGCGGCTGCGTGCCCTGGGCTGCACTCGTCTGCTCCCCTCAGCTGGGGGAGGCATCAAAGTGCATCAGTTACTCAAAGGAGTAATTCTGACTCGCAGTGCGGGACTTCTTTCCGCCCAGGTCAGGAAAGAAGTGCTTGTGCTGCAGGGATGCTTTGTTCTCTCTTGAATTTTGGATAGCTATTCACCATCCGTAGCCTTCTAAGAGCTTACAGGGATCGTTGCAGCAGCATCAGCCCCGTGCTGGACGCACCCTTCTGACCCCACCGCTTACGCTGACCCCTGCGCTAGACTTCCCTTACGATTAGCTCTGCTTGGCTTTATTGTTTGTAGTGAGGATCCAGAAAGGAGGCTGCAGAAGTCCTGTACTTGGTTGTTCAGGTTGGAGTATGGGATTTTGGTGGTGGGTTTTTTCCCCGCCGTGTTTTCGTTACTCAGCTGTAGGCTCTCTAGCTCGGAGAGAGATATCTTATCAAGTTGCTCATCTTATTAGTTTGCTCGAAATGTTTGCTGCTTCCAGATGTGGCACTAATTTTAACACTATGTCAGTGTAAGGTGGCAGCAGGGATGCCATATATTGAGTTTTGTTAGTCAGGGGATAACATAGTCCAGAGCTTTCCCTGAACTTCATGGGTGCATGGAGGTTCAGGTGTTCAGAGAAGTGCTGGAAATGCCTAATTTAAATTCTTCTCTGGCTACTGGAAGAAAGAAGATAAATCATAAATAAACCTAAATTATGTTCTGCCTTCTTTGCAGATTTCTCTCCCCACCTCATGTAGTAGAAAAATGTGTGTTGTAAATCCCATGCGAAGCGCTTTGCGCTGGCAGTTCATGTGGCTGCGTTAAAAGGGATGCTCGCTGCCGTATTTCAAAGTTACACCTTTTATTTTCTGTGCCCAAGTGCGCTCCTGGGGGCGATGGGGGGAGAGAGTGAGCAGTTTGTCTAGACGATGCGCTCTGCAAACGCAGATAAGAATATTAGATCATGACCTAGAGAAAAAATGGGGGAAAAAAGGGGGGTAGCCCCCATAATTGAGGGGCCCTCGGTCCCTCAGATAACACGAGGCGCTGCTCAGCAAACCTGGGGATGGAGACGCGTCTCCTTGGGGATGGTGTCGTTAAAAAGCGGTGGTGCTGCTCACCTCAGGAGCAATAAGAAAAAAAAGAGAGATTGAAGGTTTTTTTGGGGTGTTTTTTTAGGTGACTGGTTTTTGAGGCTTCACTTCTCTGCTTAACTTCCATTTTCTGCCATGGAAGAGAGGAGGGAGCATCTATGTCGGTGTTCCTGCTTCCCATCGTACCGGCTCTGCTCTGCTGCTGACCCTTGTTAGCTGAATCAGAGGGGGGGAAAATACCCTTTCTTGTTGCTGTGTGCTTACTGAGTTCTGTGTTTCAAGATGCATCTCATCACCTTTGTGCCATGGAGGTACTGAATCTGCCTGTGAGCTGTAGAAAAGGGACTTCTTCACCAAAAATTTGGGCTCTGTGCTCATGCTGGCTTTTCTTTTTCTAACATAGGTTAGCAGTACTCGCCAGCTGAGCACAACATGCAGGAAGAAAAAAAAAAAAAACAAAAACAAACCCCAACAAAAAACAACCCCCCCAGAAAACCCCCAAACCAAACCTGCAAATCTAGTATTACAGCATTAACTGCAGAAAAGTGATATTCAGATGGATAATGGTGTGATGGCATCATGCTACATGCAGGGGACTGTGAAACTGCAAGGATGATGGTGAATTTCGTTAATTCCCTCTCTTTAGGGATGTCCCTCTTTGAGTTCTTGTGTGGTTTCTACAAAATCCCTCTGTTGAAAAGAGTTTGGCTGAAGAGCAGGACCTGTGGGGAGGTTGTAGGCTTGGCTTGGGCTTTCTAAGCTAGGTGTTCACCGAACCTAGTTCTGCATTTGTCCATGGTCTCAGTTATATTCTACCTCTTTAGAGTCATCCTATGACTAATTGCAGAGGGACTGGTTAGACAGAGAACGAATCGGTTGAAAAAGGTAATTTACAAGTGGGATTTTTGGCAGCTCCATTCCCAATGCCTGACCCTGCTCTTGGGTTCATGGGAACTCTCATTTCTGGGAAGTTTAGGTTTTCCACTGAGAATAATATGCTGTGGATGAACCTGAGGATGGTAGGAGGAAGCAGTCACTCTTCCAGCTTTCTCTTGTTTCAGTAAAAAATATTGACTAAAAGCTGGTTTAGATTGAACGATCAATTAATACCCCTCAGCACACACACACGCTCTGAATTAATTTGGTAATCCCTTGTGTAAAGTCAGTGGAAAGAAGAATATTTTTTTGTTAGTTTACAACAGGAAGAAAGTATATCCTCCAAGGGTAAATGTCACCATATTGATCAAAATTCACAACAGTGTCTCCAGAACTTTGTGCCGTTGCTGGAAGACTTGGCTGTATTTTCAGAAGAGATGCCAATACCTTTTTTCCATCCTTTCCTTTTTCCTTCCTTTCCTCCTTTAATTTTAAAGGTAGCACCTTTCACAATCAATTGCATCACAAAACTTTTCAAGGTGGGGGGCTTTTGTTGGCTTTTTTGGCTTTTTCATGCTGGTAGTACCAAGTAGTTTGTGGTTGACTGGTCATTCCTGGTGAAATCCTGCACTAAGGGGGCTGCTGGTGGGGCAGGGGTGGGGGTATGGAGCTGAGGAAGGGTTTGCTTGGTGCCGTAATGGAGCTAATGGCGTTACGCTCCGGACAGCTGCGGGTACATCTGGTGTTAAACTACCGTTATTTAAACTTTATGATGCGAGAGACTGCCAACTCTCCCACTTGCAGCATATAAATTATGTCAATGGCTCATGCACTTTTTTTAACCCTGATTTCTCTTGAATTATGGATGATAGACAGGACCAGAATTTGCTTTTAGTGTTCCCTTGTGACCGTGTGTGCGCTGAGTGCACTGAGCAGTCATAATCTCGGTGTGCGCCGCCAGGGGATGCATAATATAATTTGGGCTGTGACCATGTAGCTTGTATCCTAACCATTAAGGGAGTTACAACATCTGAAACTCAAGAGGTATTTGAGGGCAGGCTGGGTGCTTTGATGCCAGGTTTGTGCAAAAAAAAAAAAAAAATAAAATAAACCACCAAAAAACCCATCCCAAACCTTGGAGGCTGGAAGGGTTCGTAGCCATGAACTCTGTGTCCCAGATAGGTTTTTAAAGCCAGTGTGATGTCCCTTTTCAAGAGAGCCCTCCATTGTGGAGACTAGAGACTGTCTTTCAGGCTTCATTTTGGGGAGGAATAATAGCTCCTGTTTTTAATGAAAATATTATGATTGGCTTGCTTTGAAGTTTTCAAGCTGGTATGCGTGGCAGCGGAGCGCATTCATCAAGCCGTGCACTTGGCTGAATGCTCTTGTGCGGGCAGGGAATGGGCTTGATTGGTGCAAATTAAAGTCGTGCACTCCGGAGCTGATGGGGACCCTGCGCAAGCTGCTGGCCTCGCCGTGGTTTCGGCTGCTCCTGAATACGTACGGCTCCTCAGAAAGGGAATCGTTTAAAAAAAACCCCTTAATGTGGTGTGCGGATATCACAGCGATTTGGCAGACGCGAGTCCAGGCGCTGCCACTTTTGAGATCATTTCTGCCACGTTTATTGAATAATGCGTGTTTTAAGGTGTACTAACAGTCGGTGTTTGTAAATTATATAAAGCAGCTACAGATACTGACAAGCAGTGTGCCTGCACTCCTGTTGCTGCATTTGGATTCTACATAAAATTTAAGGCTTTTTTTTTTTTTTTTTTAATGCTTAAATATGAAGAAAGCTTCACTCCCTAGAATATTGATTTTACAAGCATTAGCTCCTTAATCAAACAGTCCTGAAGTTTTGCACTTCATTAACTGATCTTTAGGAGTAAAGGGCAAACTGCTCGCACTGGGTGAAGTCTGTCCTTGCTGACAGTGCTTGAAATGCCCAGCGCTGGAAGATTTTAGACGTAAGTTGTGCTTGGAGGGGAAATGCTTGGAGCTGTGGAAATGACTGGGTGGAAGAAATTATTATGGTTGGGTGTTATGGCGAGTGTTGCTAAGGGAGAAAACACAGCATTTGGTAGAAAAAGTCTTTCAGGGCTGTGAAGTTGTAGGGAAGTGAACCTTGGTTTGGCTCGGAGGAGGTGAGGATGGGATGAAAAATCCCAGAATGGGTTGGGTTGGAAGGGACCTTGAAGATCACCTAGTTCCACCCCTTTGCCATGGGCAGGGCCACCTCCCACTAGACCGGCTTGCTCCAAGCCCTGTCCAAGCTGGCCTTGAACCTCCAGGGATGGGGCAATCCTTTTATGCAGCCAAATAAATCCTCCTGCAGATCCCGTTGTGGAAGGAGGTGCCGCTGTAGCAGCTCGTGCACCAGGACTGGCCGGCGGGGGCCGGGGCTGGGCGCTGCCTCTCGGGCACGCTTCACCTGCTCCATTCATAATGCCAAGCGTAAACTGTGTGCACGCATAATTACGAGGGCTTATTAATACTAAGCATTTCATAACAAACACATTTGCAAATAATGACTTCATAATATTGCTTAAATCATTGCTTTAAAAATGGCTGGAACATTACCTTATTAGACTAATGTGTTTTTTAAAGTCTGCCATTTCTTTCTTTTATATATGCTTCATTTTTCTGTTTTCTTATTTTTCTACACTGCTATTTTTGACATTCAAGCATATCCGGAGAGTCACCAGTAAGACATATTAGCTAAAAATACTCTGGAAGCACTTCCAAAATACTGAGCTGTGTCTCTTCACAGCCTGCAGTCTGTCACTTACACACATACGTGTAAAATACCGTGTTGTGAGATGCATCTAATGGGTGCAATTCGTTAAAAGTATACAGAGCGGTGCTCGCTTTTCACCGCAAAGAGCCGCTCGGTCCCCAAGACGCTTCGTGAGCACGGAGACCTCTCCAAAGGAAACCACTTAATTCTTGGGTGAGCAAATATGATGATAATGTTCTGTGCTTTGTTTTGTACTGTGATCTAATTGAGATTTAATGCATTCTGCCTTGTCCCTGCCGTGGACTCCCTTTGGACCATGCAGTACAAAGCTTGGTGTTAGCAGCTTGCTTTGCTGTATCCCAGTTTATGTCTTCAAAGACATTCAGGCATTTATTTAGTTTGAGTGCATGAAATAGTTGTGCTGGGAAAGATGCGGAAGAAGGGAATAAACGAGATCCTTGCTTTTCCTTTCAAAAAGCAATATTTGCTTTAAGTGAGAGTATTGAATTCTGAGTCTTTCATTCTCCCACCCCTCTGCTTAATAACTGTATTTGCTGCTAATTGTGTTAAATACATCTGCACCTCACACGATGGTATCTAATCCCACAGCAATATTTCAGTATAAAGTCAATTTAAATTGCCAGCACAAATGTGCATAACAAATCCAGAGGGAGGAAGTCTCAGACAGCTTTTGCAGCTCGGTAGCTCTGGTGGCCCCATAAAGGGGTGTGAGGCCACAAAGCCCCCTGTGCCGGCTTGGGGATGCCGAGACCCTGTCATATCATAGAATCACAGAATGGTTTGGGTTGGAAGGGACCTTAAAGATCACCTAGTCCCACGTTCCTGCCCTGGGCAGGGACACCTCCCACCACACCAGGCTGCTCCAAGCCCTGTCCAACCTGGCCTTGAACCTCCAGGGATGGGGCAGCCACAGCTGCTCTGGACAACCCTGGCCAGGGGCTCCCCACCCGCACAGGGAACAATTTCTGCCCAATATCTCATCGAAATCTCCCCTCTTCCAAGTTTAAAATCATTCCCCCTTGCCCCACTCCCCATTCCCTCCCCAGCTTTCCTGGATCTCCCTGAGGGACTGGCAGGGGCTGGAAGGTCTCCCCGGAGCCTTCTCTTCTCCCGGCTGAACCCCCCCAGCTCTCCCAGCCTGTCCTCCCAGCAGAGGGGCTCCAGCCCTTGGATTTTCTTTGTCCTTTGGCCCCGCTCCAACAGGTCCATGTCCTTCTTACGGTTGTGGCCCCAGTCCTGCATGGTCACCCTGTCATTGCTGACTAGCAACGTGCTTTGGGTTTTTGCATTAGGAAACAAGAAAAATGGTCTTTCTCCTCACCCCGAAACTCTTTTCTTGGGATCCTGAGTCCTCTTTCTAACAGAGAGTCATTTATACATAAGAGATCTTGTAATTTTTAATTTTTCATGTGTTTTTATCCAATTAAATGGGCACTGTTGAGACAGTTATGACTTTAAATGTGAACTTTTGGGTAACTTGGTTTTGGTTCAGGATTGCTTCTGGCATTGCACATTGAGACCGATTTGCTTTTTTCTTTTTCCTTTTTTTTTCTTCCTTCTCCCCTCCCTGCTGGCTGGTCATTCACTCCATTTCATGATGAGACCTGAGGGATTTCTTTTCATTGACAGTTTCAGACCTTTTTTCCCCCAAAGTGAGTACGGTGTGTCTCCTTCCACCTGATTAACCTGGAGGCAGCCATTTAGTGCCTGCAAGTTGTGTTGGAGTCAGTAAACTGCCCTCCAGGATCCCTGTGGAGCCCTGCTCTGCAAAGTCAACTCCCATTAGCGTTGGTGAGGATTACGAATGGGAATAGTTGGCGCCTCTGGTTTCTATGTTGGCTAGAGACAAATGTTTCCATTGAGTAGTACAGGTTTTTAAGTCAAAAAATATTATTAACTATATGATTTAGTGCAGAAAATTTTCAGGGTGTGGGAGTTTTTTTGTGTGGTGTTTTTTGGGTTTTTTTGGTTTTGGTTTTTTTTAATAAAAACCCATTTGCTCTATCTGTTGGACAATCCCAGCTTGGAGCAGCTAGGAAGTTGTTTGAATCTCCCCATGCTGGGTGTTAATGGGAGTGGGAGCAGTTGAACACATGCACATCAATAGGAGACTCGAAAGCATAAAAATTGAATTCTCTCCTGCCTTTTCCTTTCCTATGGAGAAAATGGGCCCCATTAGTACAGAAAGCTTTGGCAAGATGGTATTTGCAGGCCAAGGCTGGAAAGCAGCTGCCATCCCCAGTGTGTTGTTCAGCAGAGGACTTCACTTTTCACTGCTGCCAGTAATCCTATTTACTGTGAGTGCAAAATACCAGCTGGATTTTGCCTGCTGGATGTGTTCTCTCATTACGAGTGAGTTGAAGTCATTTCGTACTGCAGTCAATCCGATGGAATCGCGTGTGGGGAAGACAAGGGCTGTGTCGCCTGGCCGTGGTCCTTTCCGAGCCATGGTGCGATGTGAGGAGCCACGCCAGGGGTGAATGAACACATTATTTTGTCTCTAAAGCCAATATTTTTGAAAGTGAACTTTCCCCTGGGCTGTTGCAGTCATCCCTTTCTCACCGCTCATGTGTTTCCTTTGTGAACTGTGGGCTCTGGTATCAAAATGCCGAGCTGCAAAATATTCCAGCTGGTGTACGTGCGCACCAGGCTCATGGGGAGGTGGTGGTGGGTCCTGTGTGGACCCTGCAGGGTGGGAGAAGCTGGGTGCCCTGTCAAGGGCAGTGCCAGTTTCTTCTCTGCCGATGAATTAATCAGTTGAGCCCTTTATGCGTGTGGAAAAGGGCTGTGTCCTTAGCGTGGGATCACAGAATCACTTGGGTTGGAAGAGACCTTCAAGATCATTGAGTCCAACCATCAACCTATGCCAAAACCCCCCCTAACCCATGTCCCTCAGCACCACGTCTGCCCGGCTTTTAAATCCCTCCAGGGACGGCGATTCCACCCCCTCCCTGGGCAGCCTGTGCCAATGCTTGAGAACCCTTTTGGTAAAGAAGTTTTCCCTAATATCCAACCTAAACCTCCCCTGGCACAACTTGAGGCCGTTTCCTCTTGTCCTATTGCTTGTTCCTTGGGAGAAGAGATTGACCCCACCTGGCTATAACCTCCTTTCAGGGAGTTGTAGAGAGTGAGAAGGTCTCCCCTCAACCTTCTCCAGGAGAGGATGTTCCTATTGACCTCGCTTTGCTCCTGAAGAGTCCAGTGTAGCGACTCTCACTTCTTTTTGCCTTTCTGATTAGTGGACCAGAGCGACTAGGGAAAACACCGCCCATCTTTCATTTCTTTTGAGCTGATTCATCGTCACATCTTTCCCCTAAAACTGCCAGAGCACTGCCTGTGCTTATCCGAAGGAGTCAGTTGTAAAGACTGGGAAGACAGACTGCAGGATTTCTTGTGTTGTCGCTCAATTTTAGAATGAGTAGATTTACTTAGTTTTTCTAAGGCACTAAGGAATTTGAGCTATAAGCTGATGGAAAAGCCAAGTTCCAGCCTCAAATCTGAAATACGGTGCCTACCCGCTCTGTGCTGGGCGCCCTTCATGAAGTGTCTTGGCGTTAAACTGGCGGCACTGGTTTTCTGGGGCTTTCGTGGCACTTACCTAACCTGTGTCCGGGTGTCACCGCTGCCTTGGCCACCTTGTACTCCTCTGTTTGTATAGTTGTGCTGTATCCGTGTGGATCAGCTTAACATGTGAAACATGCCCTGCACCGAAACGCGTTTTATTCCATTCCCTTTCTTAAAAGAATAAAAAGCCCCATAATGCTGCTTTTGCCCAACATACTCTGATGTTGATGACTGATGATTGCGGCTTCTTCCTGCTTTTTATCCCAAGCTTTTCCTCTTCTGCTATTAAATGTGACCCTCTCGTTTTCATTTGGTGCCTTTGTGTTCTAAGGGAAACAACATTTTGTTGATTTTTATCAGCCGTCGCTTGTTTTTATTCCCCGTTCGGAGCACTGTCAAAGGGAAGGCAGTGAATACATGGACTCTTATTTTCTGTCTACCCTTTCAGATTCAGCTCTCCGCACGCTTCCCTGGTGTGAATGAAGGACAAGAGCTCCCATGCCCTGGGTACAGGCTGGTCGCATTGTGTAGCAGTGAGAGTGTCCCCAGAGGGACTCTCTGCCTGGCCGTGGACCAGCGGTGGTGGCCCGCAAGGGGACAGAGCTTTCTGCGGGGGGCTGCAGGGCTCTGCCCCACGCTGGGCAGGTTCCTGAACCAGATTCCCAGTTGCCTGTTGCGATAGGGTGAGGTGTGATGGTTTTTAACTAAAAGAAGGTTGATTTAGACTAGATAGAAGGAAGAAATAATTTACAATAAGGGTGGTGGAACACTGGCCCATGTTGCCCAGAGAGGTGGGAGATGTCCCATCCCTGGAAACATTCTCGGTCAGGTTGGACGGGGCTCTGAGCAACCTGCTCTAGCTGAAGGTGTCCCTGCTTGTTGCAGGGGGGTTGGACTAGATGACCTTTAAAGTCCCTTCCCACCCCATGATTCCCATTCTGTGGTTCTGTGATTGTGCAAATTACCAAAATTCAAATGAAGTTCAAACACATTTGGGACAAAAAATACACCTACCGCAGGAACCTTTGATTTGCCACTGATATTTCTATCTATTTCCACCTCTTCTGGATTTTTACATCATGAGTCTCAGCTTGAGAAACCAGTGATGTTGCTAGTCCTCGGAATAAAAAAGGGAAAAAGCTGATGTTAGTGATTCGGTGCTACTGTTCCGTTTCTGCACTGATACCCTCTGCACCAGTTTTAACAGTATGTGGAGTTGAAAGGCTTTTCAATTTGAAAATAACTTTTTAGTAGGTTTTTCATTTTCCTGTGTTATCCTTTCAATAGCCTATAACTCTTCCATCAGGTAAATGCATGTTAAAGTGCTTCCTTCAGCACAGCGCAAATACAGAGGGAGTAAAAGGTTTGTAATGCCGTAGAAATGGCATTAATTCTTCTGTCCTCTTTTGATAAGAAGCACAGGGAGAACTAACTGCTGGAGGGTAAGTGGGGATAAAAAAGATGTCTTTTGTTTAATTTAGGAGCTTAAGATGTTGACAGATATACTTTGGACCACTTGGTGCAGGTCGGGGTGATGTGGCGGGACTGGCAAGGGAGAATGGATGTGTACTGGGAGTGTTTACCTGAGGAACAGGAAGAGATCTTGAAATCTGATATTCAGGAACAGGATTGTTAGTCAGACTGTCTTAAGAAAGAGGTAAATCTTCAATCACAGTTGGGGTAATTTTCTTTATTGATGAGAAACAGAGGTGCCCTGAGGACAGTCTCCAAAGGCTCTGGGGCGCGTTTGCTGACGGTGACCACAATGTCAAGGTGGTGTCCTGTACGAGGTGAAGCTTTCTGTACATCAACGCTGGCCCCAGATGGCGCAGGCAGTGAAACAAAATGGTGTGCCCACAAAATACAGGCGTGCTGGAGTATAACGGTGGCCCAGAGTTAGGCAAGAAATAGAAAATTAAACCAGTGGAGAATTGGAAAATTAGCATAAGGCGCAGAAGAACTGGATGCGATAGAAAATAGGGTTTCTCTGTATTTTCTTAGCCTTGGAAAAGAACTTCATTAAAGATAACAGAGATGGGGAAGGGGACTGCAAATGGTTATTGATTGGTGTTGTGCTGTGGTGATGTTTCAGGCTGGCTTCAAGCGCACGGAGCATTTACTGCTCGCTCACGCTGGCCAGCACTGAGCTCAAGCTTGAAGGCGCCGCAGCTTCTCGTACTAGAGGACGGGAAGTTGCTGGGGCACGTCTGTAGTCGGGGAATTTGGGGGGTATGTCATAATTTTTAATATGTTTTGGTGACATCCCAATTAAAATTGGCTCGCTCAGCCTGGCAGCGCGTGAATCCAATTTTCCCGACATGTGTTCACTTAAGCAGTGATCTGACAACATCCTCCACCCGCGGCCAGCACGGCTTTGTTCAGCCTTTGAGCTGCTGAGCAGATCCTCATCGCTGGGCAGTAACGTGCTCATCAAGGGTTATTTGCAGCCTCAACGGAATGGCTACGTTTGCCTTTTGTGACCGTCCTGTTGCCAGATGTTGGGCTTATGGATTTGCTGTCGTTTTAAATCGAACGTACTTCGTTCCTGATAGAGTTTTTGTGAACCTTATCTGAGAAGCATTGCATAATGCATATAAAAATAATATTTTTAAAGGCAACGTCCTGTTCTTACTAATTTTAAAGGTGGTCCTAAGGGTTTGGGATTTTTTTTTTTTGAGTTTGCTGCTTTTTCTCGCGACTGGCTAATTTTGAAAGCTTCCCTCCGGGCTCCAAAAGCTGGGCAGTTTTTCAAGTAATGAGGTTTTTGGCGTAAGTTGCGGTGGCTGCTGGCTCCCCAGAGCCCAGGTTCTCTGCTTGTACCCCCCTCTCCTCGCTGTTCCTCCCGGGGTGGGACGCAGCCCTGGGCGCGCTGCCAGCGATGCGCCCTGCATCCATGCACCCAGCTCCCGCGCATCCCTCCTCGGGGCGGGCAGCGAGTTTAACCTCTCCGCTGCGGTGTTTTTGGAAGCGGAGCTCCCGGCACGGATGGTCAGGAGGAAAGATCTCGCCAGTAGCTTGGAGGTGGTGTAGGTGATGCTGGGTCTTTGCTCTTTGAAGTCCGAGTTTCTCTTCTGTTTTAGAGTAGCTCGGGGAAAAAAAATAAAAAATGGTTTCAGCTGTGTGTGAGCCAGACCTGGTGGGGGCAGGTTTGAGCAGCGCTTTGCTCCATCTGATGAGGCACCGCTTTTTGTGTTCAGAGAGGGGTTTGATTCATCTTACGGTCAGAAATGGTTGTGTTTTTTCCTGCAGTGGTTCTCAAAACAAAAACCAAAAAAAAAAAAAAAAACACCAAACCGACCTCAAAGCCAACCAAACAAAACAAACAAAAAACCCACAAACAAAAATAAGCAGCAAAAAGATCCCCAAACGACAAACTACTCATACAGGTTTGCTTTTAAAATACTTTCATGAGTTTGTTCCAGCAGCTTCAAAGAAGCTTGAACTGGAAAATGGCCAGGTCATGGCTGGGGTGTCTGGTGGGGTTTGTGGCTGGAGCCTGCGCTGTCACGGTCCCCTCTCTTGTGCCACCACAGCTGGGGATGGGAAGAGGCTCACTGCTGTCTCCTCCCTGTCCCTCTGACCTTCTCTGGGGTCCCGCTGAAGCCTTTTCAGAAGAAAAGGTTTTCGTAAGTACAGGGCTCACCATCACCATGCCAAAATTACTTTTCTCCCTTTCCCTAGAAGGAAATCGCTCACCGCGTCCACCACTGCAGCGTACGCCAGGTCAGGCTTAGAAGAGGTGCAGGATGTCCTGCTGAGTCCTGTGGGTGACCTGCAGGTCACCTGTGATGGTTTTGGAGACCACAGTGGAGTTGCAGACAACAGCTACGAAATTTTCTGTTACACTGTGCTGCCCCAACTGGCTGATGCTCCCCGGGGCTTCACCTTTTCCCGATGTTATTCTCCGTTGCAAAGCTGACCCACCAGTGGAGGAGGAGTCGGAGGTGGTGTGAGGGCAGCAGCTGAGCTGCGGCAGATCCATCGCTGCAGGCTCCTTCCGTGGCTGTTGTCTCTGCAGGCTATTTGCACGCTGCGGTTTTCTGATAGTCTGAAATTAAATGATTCATTAAGAATGACAAGAGGGGATGCACACAGGTGAGCAAACAAGTGGCTGCGTGGAGTCAGTAAGAAGGTCCCTCCACCCGATGTTTCCCTTTCTGAAGAATGGCTCAGAACTGATTTATAAAAACATCCTTTCTTCCCTGTCCTAACGCAGCTGTAATACATCCTGGTTCAGCAGTTGCGTGATTGTAATTCTCCCCATAATGGACCTGTTTGGCTCCTGCCTCACACTTCTGTTACGTGGCTCCACTCCTACGCTTGTAATCTATGAGGTTCTAAGGCAACTAGTCGGGAAAACATAAATGAAATGTCTTGGGGGAAAAAAAAAAAATGTGAAAAGACACTGTGCAACCTCAACAGTTTCAAGTGGGAAGTTTATGCTGATTTAGATGTGATGCAGGAATGCCACTAATCCCACTGCTGGGGCTGCCTCTTCAATCACGTAAAGTAGCCATGAGTCAAACATGCATTACACTTCACCCAGGAATAAAAAAACCCCAAATACAAAACATCTGCACTAACACAAAGCCTATTACAACTAAATAGCTTTAATACTTATTTTTTTTCCTTTTCTCTCCATTTATTTCCGGCAAATGGCAACTCTTACAGAGAAATAATCAGTGCTCAGAAATAGACTCACAAAATGAACCCAGTCCCTACTTTTCCCACAGCTGTCTCCCTTCGTTTATGCGTGGTAGTAAATGACAGAAGTGTTACAAGTTGCACACGTATGCAACTATTGATAGATTCCCTCTGGAGACTTTTATCCTTGACAATCAATCTAGCTGGGAGAAGGGGGCAGGAGAAGGGACAGTAAAGGACCCTGTAGATTAATTGTCTTTGCAGACGGAAGTGAGTTGTCCCTGGCGGTGGGTTTGCAGGCTCGTGCTCGATTCCTTTTGAGGGTTAGAGCTTTCCTTGAGTTTTCCTTAGAGTTTTCCTTCTGGCTGCTGGAGAGGTGTGATGGGTGCAGGGGCTTGGAGAGGTGGCTCTGCCATGGATTCACCTTTTGGTCGCACAGCTGAATGCTTCTGGAGCAGAAGGAAGCCCACTCCTCCAAGTCACCAAGTGCTTCCAAGTAACACCAATAACCAGGTGGAGTATGGAAGTTGCTGGAAGACCTGGTACTTAATTACTGTCTGTTGAGGTTGAACCCAGCACCGGCCTCTGCCTTTTTCTAGCAGCGAGGCGAATGGGTGGCAGTCGGGTGTTTCTACCTCTTGCACTTCTGGGCTGTGTTTTAACATAACTTGATGAATGTTTTTCAAGAACGTGGCTTCGTTTGTAGCATTCCAGCGTGCGCCGAGCGCCTCTTAAAGAAAAGGAGACACTAGTGGAGGTGGGGACACAGGTGTCGCTGTGATGACACTGACTTGAGGTCTCTGTAATTTGTCACCTTGAAACCTCGTGCAGCGGCACTTGTACAGCTCGGTGCGTGTCAGATGGATTTGTTTACGAAGAGCAGAATTCAAGAATAATAAGGAAGCAGAATGGATATTAATTATAAAAGCTTGTTATCTGTTCCTCTTCCAACCGAAAATAAATAATCAGCATAATGTTCATTTTTTTTCAAGACAAACACAGTGATGAGCTGGCTTTCTGTTTCGGTTCTTTTTCCTCAATGAGCCTTATAAACTGATGCACTGAATGAGAAAATAAATAGGAAACTGAAAACATCTTTCCAATCTGAAATAACATTTGGTTTGTGCATATGTAAGGGGAAAATAGGCATACAATAAACAAATGCAATTATTTTCTGATAAATGGGCTTATCGCAAAGTAATGAGTCAAAAAATGGAAAAAGGAGAGAGATTTGTTTGAGACTGTAGAATACCCCTCAGATGGAAACTTGGCGTCTTTTGTTCTTGAACCATTGCCAATATTGCAAGATTTCCTGTGCTTTTACGTAGGCGTGATAAGCGATGGCCGTGTGTGTCCTACTGCCGCTGCAGCACGGCCCAACACGCTTGGTTTATGGATTTCACCCTCCTCCACGTAGAAATGGTCAAAGCGAGGGTGAAACGGTTGAAGTTTTGGATTCAGATGTTGAAAAATAAGTAGAAGTGAGAGACTGCTGCCCTGTGCCCAGGAGATTTGGGGGTGACGTTGCGTGGAGGACGTTCACCACTGGGTTCGTGGTGAGTTGTGGCTCCGGAGGGTGGAGGAGCCAGAGGAGGCGAGATGCAGGGCAGGCAGCCCTCGCGGGAAGCCTCGGGTGGTGGGGCTGGGGGGGGAAAAGGGAGTGAACAAAACGCAATGTGCATAGACAGATTTAAAGGTTAATAATGCAGATAACTGGAGCAATCTAGACTGTTCGGCTTGTCTCCAGCAACTCCACTGGTAATGGGAGAAATCGCTGGGAAAACAGGCAAGTCATCTCTAATTGTTTTATTATCGGATTCTAACCTCCTCGTAGTTTTTGCCACCAGAACTTCGTTGAAGGAGTAGCGTGACACAAGAGCCCTGAGAGATACATGACACCGCGTTATTGATTTCTCGTGTCTTTTATAGTAGCCCGTAGAGCGCGAGGGCTTGCTGTGCTGGCCAAAGGATAAAAGACTGCTGAAAACAAGGGGAGAGGAGTGAGGCTGGTCCTGAGAGTATGAGTGAAGGAGTGGGGCAGGCAGAAGATTGATAGGCAAGATTAAAGGCAACAAGACTGATTTTGAGCAGTGACCTATGGGAATGTCATTGCTTTCCCTCAGAAGAGTGTATTCTTCTGATACGGAGTTTCACCAAAGGACCAAACTATTAATGTGGTCTGTTCCCTCCAGACCTGGTACTGGAGAGTTTCTGTGTTCTTCAGACTTGTGCAATACTGAGATAATTAAATACAGCAGCAAGTAAACTACACACATGTATCTACACACACGCGTGTGTTTACATATGTACACGGCTACCCAGCTTGCAACACACCACCAAATACAGGTGCCCAAGGAAACGCTAAATTAAATCCTTCTGATTGATGCAGGGGATGGTTATAACTAATGTTGTGATGTTTCGTGGCTGTGGGGACCCGTTGGGCAGCCTGCGATCGCGGGGCGAGGTGTGGTGCCCAGCATAGCAGTCCGGTGGGTTTCTGTCAACATCTAGACTTGCCACACCATGGTCATGTAATAAAATTGCCTTTAATATGCAGTGCCTATCGTGGATAACTTTATCTAAACATTGAATAAAGAGAAATTTAATGAATCGCCTCTTTAGTAGCTCTTCAAAGAGGAGAACCATCAGGCAAATAGTGCACGGTAGAGTTTCATGGCAAGGATCTAAATATATATGGTCTCATATATTGGCAAGTATTTCTTTCTGGGTAATCTGCATATACGCTTTACATAGTTGGGATCTTTTGATTCGTACGTGTCTGTTGCCTCTTTTTTCGCGTTTTAATATTTAATGAAGCTTTTGATCTTATAATGGTTAAATGGATTTGAAATGGGACAAAAATTAGACTGATTACCCTAGGAAGCATGTAACTACTTGAAATTTTCAAACACCTTTTCATTGTATCACCTCTAATGGGTATCATTGCCCTGGCAGATATAGAAAGTAACATTAATCCCCATTTTTCAGATGTAAAAATTGATAGAGAAAATTTTCCTATGATTTTTGAGTGCTTCCTTGCGGTTATTTGCAGAATAACTGCGGGTTGTTACTGAACTTTGGTTGAGCAATTCCAATTTGTTTGTATTTGATGTTAAACTATGGACTCGGATTAAGCAGCTCCCTTGGCGCTGGTGTCATTGGTGTAACTATTGTCACAATCCTCCTTTCCAGAGCAGATTTTCCTTTCCTTTTGGTGTGTCTGTTTTCTTTTTTAAACTCTGCCAGAGTCCTCTTGAAATAATATGGCCATCTGGGAAGGTTTGCTTGCTTTTGTTCCGAGGAAGCTTTCTATGTCAGCCTGCCTTTTGTTTCGTGTGGGGCATCTAAATTAGTAAAAGTGACTGGTATTTTTTTTTTTTTCTTTTTTTTTGTCCTTCCCTTCTGGGGCTGATGTGTCCCTCTCCGTCCCGCTCAAAGATACGCAAACGCACAGTTACCTCCTGGGCCGTGAAAGAAAATAGTTTGCATCCGTAGCAAACCGTGTGCTTGAAGCACATCTCATTTTCTGTATTATTCTCCAGGATAAATCACCAGTTCTGCTTTCTAAAAATAAATAAATTGTAGCACCAAAGGCTAGTAAGGGAGATAATGAATGCATTGTTGCCGTGCCCCTATTCCAGGTGATTTACCACAGCTTTTTTGCCTCTCTACTTTCATAACAGGCATGCAATGAAAAACCGAGAAATTCAGAGCAGATTATTATGAAATTCCTGGTTTATGTTTCCTTTCTGATTTTATTTCGGTAGTAACAAGGTGTGTAGCACACACATTTATGAACTGAGCAGCAGCTGGGTGCAATAGTCACGCGTCTGAACTTGCATTACTTCCAACCACGCGTTATTTGAGGTGAATATTGAAGATGAGCTGGGGAAGGGAGGTTTAAGACGCCGGGCTGCAACGTCTGCCCTCGATTCATCCCCAAACCTGAAGCTGCTGCAAATCAAGTGTATGGGATGTGTCTAGTCCTGTGTAAACGTGTGTTTGTGAAGATGTGTATGTAAATACACACCTGAACACGTACACCTGCGTGTGTCTTTCTGCAGGTACTTGCAGTGTGTATTTTTCAGCAGTAAATAGTGCTTACAGGTGCGACATTTTAGACCACAGAAGATTATTTAATGTGGGACAGGAAAAAATGTTGGAAAATTGATGTCAAGGTGCTGGAAGAATAGCTGTTGCCTCACCGGTTTACCTAATGGAAGTGACAAACTGAGTTTAGAGCCCAAGTATTTTTGTCACGTTACGGAGGGGTTGATTTTATCTTGATTTTGTTGCAACATTTACAAGGTGCAGCATTGCCTTTGAAGGACCTGGCATAGGAACTTCTGGTTTCAGTTACACCAGTGTCCAGTCCCCATAGGTACGTTTTCCAGTTTTGGCTCCAGTCCTGGTGTAATGTCCAAGTTTTTCCCTTCAGCAGTAAAACTGGATGTCCACCTGCCCCCAGGAGCTCGCTGCTACTTGAAGGCAAACTGGCTGTTTTCATGTAAATGTAGTAATTTACATTTCTGCGGTGTATAAGCAACTTTTTGTGAGTAGTGGTATGGTGGGGCCGTCCTGGTTTTTTGTTTCGCTGTATGTGTGATGGGTTTGTGTGGTTGGTCTTAATTGTGGTCAGGGCTTGTCGTGAACTCAACCTTCCTGTGAACTTTTGGGGAGTTTTGCTGACGTAAGGAATAAGGTTGTATTTGGGAGTAAAAAAAAAAAAAATAATATGTCTGCGAGGCTTAGTCTGATCTGTAACATACTTAGTGGTGTGTAAAAGGTAGATGAGATCTCTGTCTTCATGAATTAATGAGCAGCCAGAGGACACGTATTCTCCAACGTGCAATAACATCTTCATTTTCTTATTGGAGTCTTTCTTTGGGATGAAGACAACCTGCCAAGCAACCTTATGAAATCGCTGAACTCAGTTACTTTACGGCCTGCACCAAACTTCTGTGAGCTTTCCACCGAAATTCCTAATTTCTCGGGGGCAGCCAGAAAGCAATTTGAGAAATGTTTTTGCGGGTGTACGCGAAGGGGCTGCCTCTCCCTCCTGCTGGCTTTAACGCAGTACAACAGCTCTGACTCTAGCCATGTTGGATAAGCTTAATTAGTGTTGAAAGTGGCTTGTTTTGCAAGATGATCAGTTTTGAACCTAAGTGAATGACTTTTTGCAACTAATAAATTAAATATGCCTTTTTCCATGCAGTACAGTGGGGCTCGTAAATACTGCGAGCAGTCAGTTGGCAATTTCACTTGATTACCTTTCCCATTTCTGGTTTTAATAATCTTTATAAGAGTGGGGAATTCAGTCAGTTTTAATAAGGTGACAAAAAAATAGCCATGGCAGGCATGTTTCGTGCCGCTGAGCTACATGCTGGTGTCCTTCCTGGCTGCCCATGGGATCAACTGGAACAGGCATCGGATGCAGTCGAGGAAAATCCCTTTCCATGGTGCTGCTCTGGATTAATTAATTACCTGGGTAAAGACAACAGTGCTTTTACCTTCTTTTTACCTTCTTTCCTCTTGGTTTCCACTGCCTCCGTTCTATTTCGCATCCCATGATTGCCCTTCCTGGGCAGAGGGACCGTCTGTGCTTGTGAGGAGCTTCAGCTCTTCCAAGGATTATGCAAATAGGAATTGTATTAAAGAGCTCTGATAATCGACATTCTCACATCCTGGCAAAGATGTCCCATGCTAACGCTCTGCTTGCAGAGACACAGGTTTCAGAGGACTTGGACCACTAGAAGCACATCAGGATTCCCAAATATGCGAATGTTTCCTTCCTGGCTGTTGGCGGGGTCTCCTTTCTACCCCCTTACCCAACTTCGGTGTGTTTAAACAGGAGTTTTCTGTCTGGGAACACAGAATAAACCAAACTGTGACCAAAATGAAGGAGGCATAAAAGCAGACAGGCTTTCTGCAGTTTCTCCATAGTAACTGGGGTGAATGTAGAAAAGCCAAAGTAATTTGTCCTCCCCACGCCCCCCAAAAAATAAGAACCGTATAATTGTCTACGTTGGGAGGGACCTTTAAGATCATCAAGTCCAACCACCAACCCAATGCTGCCCAACCCCCCCCTGCCCCACGCCCCTCAGCACCACGTCTGCCCGGCTGGGAAACGCCTCCAGGGATGGCGACTCCACCACTGCCCTGGGCAGCCTCTGCCAGTGCTCGATGACCCTTTTGGGGAAGATGTTTTTCCTAATATCCATCCTAAACCTCCCTTGGCACAACCTGAGAGGCCGCTTCCTCTTGTCCTATCACTTGTTACTTGGGAGAAGAAATGGTGCTTAACCAAATCTTTGATGTACCTTTAAAAGCCTTAAAATTTCCATTGCACTAGGAAGAGTGTGGTTTGGGGGTTTTTTTGTTGGTTTTGTTTGTTTGGCGTTTTTTTTTTTTAATATTAAAAATCAAAACAACAAAAGTAATTGAGGCTCCCAGAGGATTTTTGCTGCGGCCGGTGCCTGCGGTAGATGTCGGGGCTTGGTGCAGCTGTGGCCTGCCCAGATGTGACCTGATGCATTAATTAAATCAGAGTAGCCCACCGTGAATGAGGAGACAGAAATAACCTTCAGCGAGATGCATGGTGCAGTCCTTGGCTGGTGCTAGCTCTTGAGAGATCAATTTTTAGCAAGCAAGACAGCACAGGCACTATAGACAATAGCTCCCAAATCTTGATTTTTTTTTTAAAAAATCTTCAGCATCAACAACAGCCTCCAAAACATGTCTTTTGAGGCACATTGTGATGGATAAGCCAAATGCCCGTACAGGTGCAGGTTCTGCCACAGAGAGGAGGAGGAGGAGGGTGCTTGACAGGGGCTTCCTCAAGCCCTGATCCTTCGTGCTGCTCTGACCTACAGCAGACACCGAAAATGCAGCTGGCCTTGGTGGTGAGGTCTCTCAAAGGTCACAAAATTTTCATTCCTGAGAACATTTTGCAGAAACTCTGGAACAATTAGTAAAGTAAATAAAAGAATATTCAGATACTCCTTCCAGGGACTGTACTTTTTGCACTGCTCAGAGATGCTTTGACCTTCTAGTTTATTACAAGTCAGGAAAAGTCAATATTTCTTAGCTTGCCAAGTTGGAGGAATTTTAATGAGTTATTGAGTCAAATAGTTAATCCTCCAATAACAGATTTTTTTTCCCTTTCTGATTTACAGTGATAAAAACAAAGGCGTAACAGGGACCAGGAAAAATGGGGTTTTGTAGAAACTTTTGCTTCTCTTCGTGCACAAGCTTTAACCCCTCGATCACTAGGAGATGAAATGTAGCTTCAACACTGGGGCTTTTCATATCGGCGTAAAACACGGGGCTGGCAGGGGCTGTGTCGATGTTAGCGAGGAATTTAGCATGATAAAAAGGGATTGATAGATTGAGGTAGCTCGTGCCGGTGCTCCTCACCTCTCCGTTACATGGGATGGGGGTGGTCTTTGATGAGGTGTGGTCTGCTCTCCTGGGCTGAACATTTCTGCCACTTGGCAAACCTTTCGAGGGCAGAGCCCTGGGTGCGTTTTGGAGGATGGCATGGTGCTGCCGTCACCGCAGGGGTGGTCATCCTGTCGGATGCTGGAGCATGTCTGGAGCAGTGCTTCCCCTTGGGCTTTCTCCGAAAGCTAGCACACACCAAAACCTCGCCGAGAGCCAAACTTACGTGTGGTAACTGGAAAGCAGGGATTTGCTTCAAAACCACCTTTGCTGGGGCAAACTGTGTCGCTGGCGTAGGTGTAGGCAGCCGCCGTTGGGGGGCTGAGCGCGGTTGGCAGTGGGCTGTGCACTAGGAAATGTTTATTCCTGCTTTAATCGCACCTTTTGCAGCATCCCTTTGTAAATCTCAACTTTGTGTACTCCAGTTAGCATGGAATAATCTAGTAGATTATTAGAATTAGAAAATTAGAATAAACTAATTTCATGAAACTCTCTTCATAGAGCAGTAATTAGCGTTATACTCTTGTATAACTTGTTTGGAAGTACCCTGTCCTGTACGATTTATAATAATGTTCTGTTGTGAGCCGTTAAGCGAGGAAACTTCAGAAGTAGAAAATGTTACAGCATGAGGACAACTTCCTTAGCCTTTTAATAGTATCAAACAGCAGATAGTGCAGTAACGTTCAGAACATTATATCCAATGGATTCTTAAAAGTAGTAGAAAGTTATTTTTCCTTACATGTCGTTATTCAGAGCACAGGGATGTATACTGATGGTCACTTTTACAGCGAGAAGCATCTTATGTAATATTTGCTTTTACTTCAGTGATAAGTCTTTCCTGGAGGTTATTTTTTCAAAAGCCTTTCAGCGAGGGTCTGAGCTTTCATCGAGACCCGTGTCAGTGTTGGCCTTGGGGATGTTCTGCTTCTGGCTCACAGGATGGTTGTTAATGTGGACACCGGTATGGGACTGAAGTGCCATCACTTAGGGCACTTTGCTGCCTGAAAGGAAGCTCCTTGTGGGTTTTGTGGCTGGAGGAGCACAGGTTTTCAGAATTGCTTTCTGAATGCAACTCATGGCCAAACTTAGGGCACTGAAACGGTCTCATTGGGTTTTATTTTAGGGTATAGTTTCACAAAGCACTAAAAGAACAAACATCCCCATGTCTGTCACTTCTCAGTGAAGTCCTTTCAGCGCGTGTTTGATGTTGTGAGGGACAAGAGCAGGAGGGTCTGGGAGCTCCGCCGTGGAGATGCTCTCCAAACCACCATTGTGCTGCCATTCGTTGGGGGGTGCTTTTCCCCTTGGAAGGCTTGGAGCTCCTGCTCCTCTAACTGTTGTGCTGCTGCATCGGGTGAGTAGGGTCTGTGAGGCAAATATTGCTCACGTTGATGTTTTCTGCTCTTCCCAGTGCTTTATGGGCAGGATGGCCTGCATGCTTCATGTGAGAAGAAGTACTGCGGCCGGGGAAGTAAGTGCGTGGTGAACAAGGACACCAACCAGCCCGAATGCAGATGCGTAGAAGATTGCAAGTCCAGCTACATGCCCGTGTGTGGATCTGATGGCAAATTTTATGAAAATCACTGTCAACTGCATCGAGCCTCCTGTCTGCAGAGGAAGAAAATCTACATTATCCACAGCAAGGACTGTTTCTTCAAAGGTAGGGCATCATTAAAAATAAATACTTCTGTAGAACTTTCATCACTCACCGTCATCTTGATAAATGGCCAAATGGTATGTTTTATTTCTAAGAGAGAAGTTTTTTGAGGATGATTTATTCTGGGATGCTGTGGAACCCAACACAATGTTTTATGCGGCTATTAAGACCCTGAGTGTCATCACCACCCAAAATGTAATCAAACTGGAAACTGGTAAATAATTAACATCACTATCCATTGTGCGCGCTGTAGTTGTGCTGCTCAGTCCTTGCAACTTCCAGTGTAATAACTTTTTACAAGCCAATTCATTTGGGAAGGCTTTGAACAAGCCAAAGACATTAAGAAAAAGTATACGGTATTACAGAAAGTTTGTTGCAAAAATGAGGAACAAGAACCTACTTGGGCAAATGGCAAAGGAAAGGAGCTGTTTAGATGAAATAAGGGGAGTGGGAAGTGTACTGCCAGAACAGAGATTTAAATAATTGTAAAGACAGTTCTAGTTACCAGTAGGATGCATACATCTTCTGCCGTTTTACTGGTTCAGTAGCAAGTTTCATTATCATCATTGCACCAAATCACCAAAGGGATGGAGTCCTGTGTCTTCTCCATTAATGTTTTGCATGCCGTGTACCATCCTGTCACAAATCAAGTGAGGCTGAAGTAGTGGGAGTGTGTGATGAAGCACCAGGGAGTAGGAGAAGTTGTAAATAATTTTACTTCTAATGAGAGGTCTTACAAAGGCCTCCATAGAGTGTATCCTGAAAACTCCTTGTCAAGTATGACTTCATATAACCACTGAGAGATTTGAGCGGGTTCTTGCAAATATATCCAGTGACATTTACGTGATCAAATATGAAATTAATTCTTTTATCTTCAGCTCGCTGGGCACTTAAGCCCCTGAGGAGCTTGGCTGTGTACAGAGCTATCCGTGACGGGTTCTCGTTTACCAACACATGCGAATGCATGATGCTAGAAGAGCTTCTTTTAAATGGGAGCCCATTCGAAGAGTCTTACAAATACATCCTCCTGAAACCCTCTGGTGACAGAAAAGCATTACCGTTCTTGTGCCTCGGAAGAGGCCGGAGACCAAGACCAGCCCAAAATTTCCAGGCCTGTCTAGCCACAGCTTTGCTCCGCGTTGCAAATTCTCATTTGATTCGGGGATCTGACTGTGGGTGGGACGAAGTAGCTGGTCAGAGGACTGAGTCAGTGAACACCAGCTGAGCTGGGTTAGTTAGTCACAGGCACACTCTGAATTTACCAAAGAAGGTAGTTAGGTCTAGGATAGACTTTGTATGAAGTTAATCGTGGGAAGGGGTCAAAAGGCACGTTTGGTGGCACAGCACGTGAGCAGGTCAAGGAGAAAGAGGGGTTTTTGCTTGTCGCTTCAACAGGGAGCATCCAAAAAGGATGCTTGCGGCTTGCTCCTAGTGCGGGTGTTTCTGCCGTAGGGTATCAAGTCAGATCAGGGCATGGATCTGGCTGGAAACTGCCTCCATCCCTGAATAAGGCGCAGATGGGACTGCAGCTTGAGAAACCTCCCAAAGACAGGGGAAATACTGATCTCCATCTCAGAGGTGCTCAGCAGCCACCTGATCCCACTTGATGGGAGCGGGTTTTCTTCCCCTGACTCCTCAAGAAGCGTCTCCGGACAGTTTTTTCATTCTCGTCCATAGCTTTACCTTTTTACAGCGGTGCTTCTGGCCTGGGTTTTTATTCCTTCCTTATCGCATGTAGTGTTAAAGAAAATGAGTTCTCATTGCAGTAATCAGTGGCCCTGCAATGGCTGTATTATACCTAATGATACAATGTCACGCTTGAATACTTTCCTGAACACACCATGAAATGATGTCAGAAAGTAGTAGTTTTGTGTCCCCGTTTAAAGTAACCCATAAACTTTTGCCATGGAGCACTGCTTAAATCTGCTTTTCAGCAGAATAACAGCTTTATGGCAGGGAAGAAAGAAACAAACTCACTTCTCTTCCTCCATGAATTAATAAAGTACTTTGCATCACTGTCTGCAGAGATAAAAAGCAGAAAAAAGTTTACCTTAAGGGGGGGAATAATCCCACAGAGTGGAATTCTGTAGGAATATTTGGCTTCAGCCCTTGTTTCTGCTGTGCAGTTCCTGAGTAACCTTCTGTGTATCTTTTCTTTTCTTTCTATTTTAGTCTCCTATTTGTAAATCAAGAATGCTGGTGTTTTCTTTTAAATAGAAAATTGTAGTAAGCAATTAAGCTACAGGTTTATAAGCAATGTTATAGATGTAACGTAAAGTGTAAGACTTTGGAGAAGTCTTAGAGGTGCAAAATGTATTGTTTCAGCTGGGTGTCAGGTGTAGATCTGTCAGTGGGCACACGCTTGCTATTTGTGTTCTATCGAGCACATGGTTTAGTTATTTGAGTACAATTAGGCTGATGAGGGAGCTACTTCGTGGTTTTCTTGTCCCAGTTGACTTCTTCAATTAAGACTTAAGTCCTTGCGTAGAGCTGAGGGACACTGCAGATTGCATCTGTGTGCTCTGCCACTTTACCCAGTTATCGGTGACAAACTGGACGGCCTTAAAGTATGACAGAGATCAAATACTCTGATTCCACTTTGGTGACTGAGCTAGGTCTGCCCACGGTAAACCAATAACAAAGCAAACAGCAAAGACTTTGGTTTCTTTTGTGTGTATTTTGGGGAAGGATTTTTTTAGGTCTTTTAACGTATTCATCACATGTGAAGTGCTTTGTCAATACTGGTGTATAGCAAATACTCATGTGTGACTAGAAGCGTTGCTTGATTTGTGCTACCTTGCTAGCACTTCATTCTGTACTACCATTAGTATTAGGAAGAGCAGAAGAGAATTTGGCTCTGGGCAAACGACCGATTTCTCCTTTGCCCAGCCTAGAATGAAATGGCTCCTTGAAATCTTGAGTGTCCAAGAAGTTTAAAAAAAAAAAAAAACCCACCTTGTGGGCCTTCAGGCATCCTGCTTTCCCCATGGCATTGTTTGAAATTAATACGCGTCTCTCGGAGCAATCTGGAAAATCACACAGACTTGCTGGGTGAGGGTGGGCCACGTGGAGGCATCGGTATCAGCATCTCTGGTATCGGCAAACATGGGTAGATCACACCAACGTTGTGTTTGTGGAAGGTTTCACAGAGGGTGTCGGTCTTTGGTGTGTAGGTTTTGGGCTGAACTGGCCACCGTGCCCAAGGCTTGGTCCAGCTGGGCTGGTGAATGGACATGACATCCAAGGTGGGAGCGTGTGGAAATGTGGGCGAAGCAATGAGAGGTCCCAGCAGGAGAGATCTCCCCAGGCTTCATCCTGTACCTTCTGGCGCAGCATAGCTCCCCAGTGCTGCCACGCATAAAAATGGAAATCCATCCCTTTTTTGCAGTTGACAAAGCAAATGATAAATAGGTGGAAAACTTCACTTAGGAGTTTGGAGCCCAGAGGGAAATGCTATAAAGCAGAAGTTCTACATCCAGAGGTCTCAGGAGAAATGTCTCACAGCTGTTCAAATTCTCCTTGATCCAGTTGTCTTCACTAGTATGAAACATAGTTTGGTTTTCCCATAGGAAAATGTTCTATTTGAGACTTCTCTACTATGTGGCGGGTTTGTTTGGTTTTATATATTTTTACTTACATGACTGTGTAAGTTTCCATAGCCATTTGATTTGAGTATTGCTGATTTTGACTGGGTAACAAAATACATGAGGGTAAAATGCTTTTGCTCTTTGCCAAAGAGGAGAAGAAAGAAGTTTGTCTCCCCCAAAAGCACTCCTAATACTCATAAAAACGAGAAAGATATCTGTGCTCATAATGACAATTGTCTCACAGATGTCCAAAATGAGCAGTTGGCCTGGAAACGTTCCTATTTCAATAAATGGCTTGGATAATGCAGCTAGATCATTTTAGCGCAGTGATTTGGACTATGCTTTGCTTCCCCATAGCAGTAGTCCCCTTTTTTTTTCTCTGCTTCTATTCATTTTTCTTTCCTTTTGACTTTTTACACCCACTTTGTCTCTTCAGTCATTTTTTTCTCTCATTATTTTTGGCCAGCAAAAGCTGCGCATACACCACTCAATCCAGTTTTTCTTCCCTTATCTCTTTCCTTTCTCCAGACACATCAGAGCAATGTACTTCTCTAGCAGTGTACATACATTAGAGAAATTCTTTCTGTTTAGAGTTAGGCTTTTCCATTTTTCAGGATTTAGGAGTAATTTTTTCCCTTCTTTCTTTCCCTCCCCACTATTTTCTGCGGGATCAGCAGTCCTAAAGCTCCCCTACATCCCCAAGCCCCTGCTAGAGGAAGCAGCGTTGCTTGCCTAAACTCATTCCTTATTTTCTCCAGTTCTGACATCCTCCTTTTATCCAGGTATATTGGGTTTTTTTATAAAAGCTCGGCTTTTCTTGCTGGTCTGTATAGCAGCTTTGTGCTGCAGCTGGTCAGATTTAGTTTGTGCTCTGGCATGAATTCAATCCAACTTAGCTGACCGAATTCTTGAACTTTCCATTAGGTAAATGCACTGTACCTGTGCCGATTACTTTATTCGTTTTTTTTTTTTTTTTATTCAGTCCAACATCTATTAAAGCTCTAATTTTATGAGCTCTGACAGAATTTTATATGGAGAGATGGGACATTATAAAGGCACATTTATGTCTGGTATTCCAGTCCTGTTCTCTTTCTTCCACCAGTCTCTCCCAAAATGTCAGTACTAATTTTTTCAGTAATTTGGTCACATAGCTTACAATATTTATTTTTTTTTCTTTTAAGCAAATACACGGTGGTACTTTTCCTCCTTACGCAAGGTCAATTTTTGCCCCATAGTAAATCCTATTTTTGTACAGAATTTGGAAAGAAATCCCCACGGAAAACAACCTACCTTTCTCCTCTGTTACACACATGATCGCATCGCTGGATTTGAGCCTTTCACTGTTGCCCAGAGGGACATTTCCAACCACAAACCTACAGGTGGTCTTCCAAAATGTACGTGCCGACGTGCTGGGGTGTGCGTGCGCAGAGGTGTGCGAGTGTGTGCACCATCGTCTTAGCGCTTTGTGGCCTCAAACGACACCTTTCATTTGCCGACTTCTCGTCTATCTTTCTTCCAGTTCTCAAAAAGTTGCCTTCTAATTATGGAAGATGATAATATCGTGCATGTTGACAGAAAATTTTCTACTCTTGAATGTAAATAAATTATAAACTTTGTGGGGGAAAAACCCAAACAAGCAGGGTAATAACTTGTGCGGTGTATCACGAGTAGATATGAATTCAGCCTCAGGTGGTGGTGCTTTATTTCCTCTGTACTTTATATGTTGTCCATGTGTTAGTGCGGTGCTTTGTTACTTCCAGAAGTAATGTGCTCTAAAGAAGAGCATTTCAAGACATCTCCGAGAAGGTGGTGAATGTTTTGCTCATTTAGTGGCTGCAAAGCAGGCAAACCCACTCCGCCGGCTGGTTTGCAGACTGCGGAGAAATCTGCTCCATTTAACACTCTCTTTCCAGCTGGAAAAAAAAAAATAAAAAAATCTGAGTGTGAACTAATGGCAGATTTTCCAGCTGGCAATTAATATTTGGTGATGTAACTTTGCAGCGCTGCTGACAGGCTGCTTCGGTGGCAGGGAGATGGATTTAGAGGTGTTGGGAGACATGCAATTAATCCCTCCGGGGAGGAGGCTGGGGTCTTTGACGTGTAGGTCTAGCCTGTAACGATCGTTTCAGTGTTCAATGTAAGTATATTAGGAGTTTTAAATGTTATAAAGAGAGATACGTGTGCTATATCTAATGGAGGTATGTTTGCTCTCAGTAGAGTTGATACAGTTCTCGCTGTAGTGAATACTGCGGGACTCGGAATACCAAAGGGATTCTTTACTATTCCCACGCTGCTTCTCCAGCTCCCTCCGCCGAGTCCTTTGGGGAGGGATCAATTTTACCTGGCTTTTCAGGCTGAATCCGCTTAGATGTGATTGACAGCTTAACTCCTTATAAACAGACTGCATCAATCTTTGGGGTAAATTATGGAAATCCCATTGATTTATGTGAGGAGGATGCAAACATGAGACAATCCTCTCTTAGCTTTGGTAATAGCAATTTTGTAGGAGCGTGCATAAGGTCTTTAAGAGTATTTTTCCATTTTAAAAGACCTTTGCTGGCGTTACTGAAATTCATGGAAGGGAAATCTTGGCCCTTGTGAAACTCTCCCTGATAGAGTTGGGTGTTCATTGGAAATTAAATGCCAATGACGAGAGAAAAGTTTTAAGCATTAGGAAAAGAATCAAAATTATCAAAGGTTCTAAAGAGGTCCTGCCAAAAAGTCCCCAAAGCAGAAATGCGTGTAAGAATTTAATAATAATAATAATTAAAAGTCTTTGAGACTTAATACGTATTAGTAATATGAAGCCTTTGCTGAGGACCTCATGGCCACAGTGGAAACCCTACGGGTTCAAAGAGAAGTGGGACTGGAGCGCTGCGGCAGACACTAAATTTGACATAGTCAAAAGGTGAATTACGTCCAGTGTAACTCTTTGCAGCGGTGCCGTTACCCGCGTCTGCTTCGCCAAAACCAAATCTCAATTTCCCTGATGCTGTGACTCTGTGTGGACTGGGGACAGATTTCAGATACAGTTGGTAAAGCTGAAATGGGGGAAAACACACCATGGATGAAGCTGGTGGAAGAAGTGGTGTTCTCTAAAGCCATCCCTATCCAGCATTCCCAGTGCTTTTATTGCTCCGATTTGAGGCAATGGCTATTTGGGGAGCGCAGGAATAACTGTAATGTGGTCTTTTGTTTTTAATATGAAATTGTGTAAAGTTTGGTTTTTACAATGAATGGTTTTATTTGGTGAGTGTTACCTGTTCCGTCTTATTTAAGGACCAGTTTATTCATCTTCTTTAGTTGCCAGTCTTGACATGTATGGCCATAATATCACCCATGAAACAAAACAGCTTAATATTACGTATCAACTAGTGAACAAAGGAATTAAAGCAGCCGTATTAACATCTTTAAAAAAATTTTTCAAAGTCAGAATTCTTCTAATTTTTTCCCCCTTATAATTTTGGTTATAGTGGTTGAACTGCAGTCACCAAAGCCCCCATCTGCCTGCCTTGCTGGAGGACCGTGCCAGCATCAAGCGCGGTTTGGGAATGGCTGCTCTGCATGAACACAACGGAGGGTGGGATAGGTGATTAAGAAAGGGGTTTAAAGAACTGTTTACACATTGAAAATAGAACAGGTTGGCCTAAAACTCCATGACGTGGAGGAAGATAATGGCAGCATGAGACGGTCTCAGTGTAAAGCATCCGGAGTTGCAGGTTAATATTGTTGAGGGCAGAGAAACGAGATGCAGCTCGTTATTGGTTCGGGTGGCGTCTGCTTAGCCAGCTCCAAGCCTGGTGCTGGCAAACCTTCGCTGCAGCGATTTCAGGAAGGCTGGGAGGTGATAATGAAGCTTCTTTTGATGCACAGCCTTAGCGGTTGTGATGGGGAATGAAAGCAGAGGAAGAGGACGGAGGAGGATGGAGAATCAAAGTAAAGGATGTGGGAAGAGACACGGGGCTGTGGCTCACGTTTACTGTCTGGAGTTCCCATGCAGATTTTGGTGCCGCCGCCTGCAACACTCCGTGTGTCAGGGGGTGTTTGTCTTTCATTTTCCCTATTTTTATCTGCTGTTTGCATCTGACAGATGCTTGGTGTGATTTGATGGCAGTCTGGCCTCGCCGCATCCTCCTCACTTTTCTTCTTTGGAGATCAGGTTAACGTTTATTATACATGAATTTGGGAGCTTAAACCATGCTTAAATATTGAAGAGCCCTATTTAGTAAACATTAAAGAGAACTTTTGCTTTTTTTATTTTGTTGAATTTAATATTGGCTCTCACCGTTCTATCAGCAATTTTCCGAACAGCTCTAGGTGGGAAGTAAAGGGGAGAAATGCCAGCAAATTGGGGCATGATGTTACAAAGTGATGAATAAAAAGTGGCACATTACTGAACCTCTGCATTGCTGAATCTATCATAGTCCAGAAAAGAGCTTGGATGTTCAAAAGTTACCTGCTTTTTTTCCCCCCCCCCATATGTTGTTGGTCTAATAAAAGATAGTCCACGTCCCTCATAACCCTGTGCACATTTTAGTTCTTAGACCATCATGGTTACACCAACGCTACTACAACAACATCATTTGGTTTTTTTTCTCCCTTATGCCTTCTTTTTCGACTCTTCTGTTGCTTCTACAGTAATTTGGAGGATTTCTCATGTGTTAAATGTTGCGAAAATAACACGAAGATGCTTTGAGGGCTGGAGCTGAGAGAGTTGGGGATGTTCAGCCGGGAGAAGAGAAGGCTCCGGGGAGACCTTCCAGCCCCTGCCAGTATCTGAAAGGCACCTACAGGAAAGCTGGGGAGGGACTTTTCCACAAGGGCATGTAGTGATAGGACGAGGGGGAATGGCTTCAGACTGGGAGAGGGGAGATTTCGATGAGATATTGGGAAAAATATCCTGTGCGGGTGGGGAGCCCCTGGCCGGGGTTGCCCAGAGCAGCTGTGGCTGCCCCATCCCTGGAGGTTCAAGGCCAGGTTGGACGGGGCTTGGAGCAGCCTGGTGTGGTGGGAGGTGTCCCTGCCCAGGGCAGGGGGTGGCACTGGGTGACCTTTAAGGTCTCTTCCGACCCAAACCATTCTATGGAAACACAATTGTGTCAGTCTGTAAATTCCAGAATGCAATTTGCTGAGGGCTGCCGGTGGGGAGGACCGTAACTCAGGGCACACACACGGACAGTGTTTGCGTAGCAAAAAGCTGAGCTAACCAAGCTGCTGGTGGAGCCCTCGCTGCTGCCTGCCGACTCCTGCTGACTCTGGCTGAAGCTAACGGTAAAACTGGTGAACTGAGCATACCTGAGGATTGGGAAGGGTTGAACCCAATTTCGGATACTCTGTGGCTGCGCTCAGCTTTGCGTGTGGGCTCCCACCCGATCCCCTAATGAAGGGATATTTAGATTAAAGCTAGGTTCAGTTGAATTTCTAGGGCTTGTATCAAAAATGAATGGAATTAAACAGTCTTATGGTTGGACTCTGTGATCTTAAAGGTCTTTTCCCACCTAAATCATTTTATGAAGTGTCTACATCCATGGTTTTCCCAGTGGAAGGGAAGGATAGCAGGTGCCATGTGTTACCCAAGTAACTTCAAGTGAAGTAAAACAAATACTGCATAAAAATAGAGAACAAATAGAATTCCTCTTGCTGTTTAATTCAAGCATTTTCTGTGTTGAAAAAACTTCAAATTTCAGTGCTGAACCACAGTAATTCAGCGCTATTGGAACGCTCCTTCAAGTGCTTCTGTCTAGAAGACCATCAAGTGGAAACTCAGGATGCTGGTTCAAGAGAGGGGGAATTTATGTATGTGCAAAGTGTCACCCACAGAGAATATATCTCACAGCTTCATTTCCTCGCGATCTCAAAGCAAAATATTTCTCTGTGCCAGGAGGTTTATGTGAGAGCAGGAGGGTGGTGAGGAGGAGGGAGCCTGGAGATGGTTCGGTTGGGAGTGAGCTCCGAGCCTGGACCTCAGAGTGTGGAGGTTGATGTGGAAATTGCACACCAATTACTTGAGGTGCACAGCGTGGTTAATTCAGTTGCGTGTAAAGAGTATCCTGTATTGTGATTTTTCTCCTAGGCTGGGGTTTCCCCCCAGGGCTGGTTGCCTTTTTCAGCAGCCACTGCAAGAAACCAAGTCCTGGTTTGGCATGAAATTGCTGCTGCAAAAAAGGCCAAGGAATTTGAACAGATTTCCCGTGAGCTGCTGTTAGACTGAAAATTAAAACCACAAATGTTTTCTTTTCCCCTGGTCAAAAATGCTACAAATATTCCCTGAAAATTTGAGTTCTTCCAGAATTCAGTGTGTTGGCTAATGGATGACCACGGGAATTGGGAGCTGAGCTCTTCAGCGCTCCTGTGACACTTGGGAAGTTCCCTTCACTTCTCTAAAATTACATAAATTGTATTCAGAGAAAAATTGCCGATTTCGTTAAGGGCCTTACAAGTCACCTTTTTGAGAGGTAACGTGCAGTTTGGTGCCAGGCAACTCTCCATGGGACACCTCCAGCTCTGTGCTGAGACGGGGCAGGGAAAACCTTAATTTAAAAAAAAAAAAAAAACAAACCAAACAAACAAACGAAAAAAAACCCAAAAAAACCCACCCACAAGCAACAAACCCCGAGATGGACCAAGAGATTGCTTTCAAAAGAAAACTGAAAAGGTTAAAACAGAGAGATGAGCATTACAGATTAAGGTGATTGGATTGTGGTAAAGGCTGCAGGGAACTGAATGCAGGAAAACAAATGCATGGGATGAATTTTAGGGCTAGGGGAGACTTGGGCAAGGAGATTTAGAAGTGCGTTAGAGATAAAAGGACTGACACTTGAGAATAGTTGATTAAAAGCTATTCAGTACAAATGCTCATTTTTCTGGGTGCTCAGTATAAAAATCCATGGAGCAAATTGAAATTCTGAGTGCTGGGGAACACCGACGGGCGGGATGCTGCAGATTCAATTAAGTGGCTGCGAGGAAAAAAGCCTGTGCAGCTTCCAACAGCCTTCGCTCCCTTCCTGCCTCTCCGCTCGAGGATTTAACAGGCACTTTTTGCTAATACACTCCAGAGGGCTGAATCCTACCGGAGGTGTCGTGAAGTCAGAGTAACACTATTTAAATAAGCCCTCCACCAGAGCTTCCCAGCACGAGGTACCGATAAAGCCCTTTGTAATTCCCCGGTTGCTTTTTGGCATGTTGTATTGAAGCCATCTTCTCGGTGGAGGCACGCGGGGAGGTTATCTGCCTCCCCTCTCCCATGTGAAATGAAACCGTGCCCGTGAACGTTAAAACCCGACACGGTGAGCTGATGAACGAGCTACAGATTGGGTCTATCTGCTGGTGACTCGAAGGCTCTTTTGAGTACAAACTTTTTTTTTTTTGGTAAAAAGCTGAGTCACAGAGTGGTATTTCAGTCACAAGGTGCAGAGTTAATTAGAAGCGCGACCGGTTCAGTGTTTGTGTAGGGATGGACGGTGCGGTGGTGGTGGGGATTTGCCCCCTGACCCATTTTCCAGCACTGGTTTGGGTGGTCACCATGCGGTACGGGGATGCAGCGTCCGACCGTGGCTCATTGAGCTGCCGGTGCTGCTTGCCTGGCTGCTCCACCTGGATTAGTGCCGACCCTGGCACCTTCCTGTGGGGTCCGCTCCGCTGCCGGAGTGTACATGTAAATCCCATTACCTCTAATTGAGTGGGAATCAATCACAAATTAAGGAGTAAGAGGAAGGTTTCCAGGTGAGATTTAAATGGGAGTCTTTTACTGATAATATTTTGCATTTTCCATCAAAGTGTCCTGGAATGCTTTACAAAGATTAATGAATTTGACCTTGCAACACCCCTGCGTGCCAGGAAAATAGTAATCCACCCATTACAGAGGAGGAATTGCAGTCTAGAAGAGAGCTGGTGACTTTCTCAAGGTCATAGAAATGACTATCAGAGCTCTTGTTAAACCATCCCAATTCTAGGCTCCCTGTCCCAATAAGATCCCCTGGCACGTGCCAATATTCCGATAGGTTTTTGCAGGGGTGAAGAGGGGGCACGAACTTGCTGGGGCTACTGAACTGGGAATTCTGTGTGCCCGAGCAGGGATGCAGCAGGTAGAGGTGGGATCGTGGTGGTGCGCTGCCCTGGGCACACAGGGCACCGGGCTCGGAAACCCGTCCGGCTGCCCCGCTCCCATGAAGAGCTGCTCCGCGTTCCGGTAGGGGCTCTGGAAGGGAAAGGAAATATTGCACTTCTGCAAATGCAATTGCAGCCTCTGCGCCTTGTAATGATCTTGCTGAACGAAAACATCCCCACGGTAACGAGCGTGTGTGATGGAGAAAACCACAGCTTCGTTCCTCTTCGGCTCTTTCAGTTAAAAATTCAGAGGAGGGAGGAACTGCAGGATGCAGAGTGAGAAACTTGCTGGCTTACAATTACATTTAAATGTAACCTTTGTAGTAAAAAGCATATTGGCATGACAAGTTTGAAGGAAGACATTTGTTTTTCTTTTGCGTGAGGGTTGTTTTCACTGAAAGCAGCCTGATGCTTTTACAGGTGAACAAAGGTTCACCTGTAGGAGATTCACCACGGAAAATGCATGGGGTTTGTCTCTTCCCACAACGAGATTTGCCATGGAAAACGCATGGGGTTTGTCTCTTCCTGCAACGACTGTGATCTTCTGTCAGGGAACATCAGCGTTTTCCTCTTCCCTCCTTGCTTGATTTTTGTCTGCCACAGACTGGCAATTTAGTTGAGATTTTAGCGAGTGCAGCTGTTTTTCAGGAATAATGCAAGGAATTTTATTTTTTTAAATTCTT
The DNA here is from genome assembly GCA_013398295.1 of Chionis minor. Lineage (NCBI taxonomy): Eukaryota > Metazoa > Chordata > Aves > Charadriiformes > Chionidae > Chionis > Chionis minor. The sequence goes on from VZSF01000636.1 coordinate 267,567, forward strand.
TCGGAGCAGTAGCTGAAATTTTAGTGGAGTTTTATTTATTTATCCTGCTCAGAGGGTTGTGGTCGAGATGTAAAACAGCTTAAGGGAAAGGATTTGAGCGTATCCAAAATATACCCGGGGCTTTTGCTTTGCTATTAGAGCTCAGGCAGGGCTTTGCTGTAGCAGCAGCGTCGCCTCCGCGTTGTCCTGGCACAGCAGCGATCCGGGGAGGTTCCATGCCGGGGTCTGGAGGAGGTGTTGGTGCCCCAGCACCACCAGGGTTCCTCTACCGGCTCAGGGCACGTGCGAGGACCCTGCGGGCACACATCAATCCTGGGGACCCTTCTCCAACACCCATGATCTCCTCACGAGAGGTTTTCCAGTGTAAGCCATGATGCCAAATGCCAGGCATTATTACAGGGGCTTATTTTCTATTAAATCTAGAGCAACCCAAATGCTGTGAAAACATTTGCGGGGAATATTTAGTTGTATTTTCATACATAAGCACTTTGGCTGTATCCGTGGCCCTTTAGTTTGCTGTTCATGAATATTTTAGCAAATTGGTTTACTAACAGGAATGTTGCCAGGAAACAAATGTTCCTGGATATTTGTAGAAAACTGGATTTAACTTTGTATTTGCAGTTAGTTGCTGTGGAAGCCCCATCTTAGTGCTCCTCTGGGAGGACAGGCATAGCCAATTAAAGCAAATCTTGTTTGGAAATGTGATTCTCGGAACCTGCCCATGAATAAACTCAATCAAAGATGACAGACAGCTGGACCAGCTGTGGATAGTTACCCCTCACCAGAGCATCATACCAAGCACCTGGCTTGCAGGTAAACCAGTAGCAATAGCAAAATCTCTTGTGGGCTTGCAGGAACCTCTGACGTTTGGCCTTTTTTTTGGTTCAGAGCTCTGCTTAGGCTTTTCTGAGGGAAATATTTGAATTTTTTGTTTGTTTGTTTGGGGCGTCCCATGTAACATGAATATTTTTGAAGGGTAACTGGACTCCGGGTTCTGCTGCGTTCCTCTGGCTTGAGTTGTAAAACGGTCTAAAAGAAAATTACTCCGCAGCTATATTCCTATGGCCAGTGTTTGAGTATTTGAATTCTAGAATAAAGCAGGGGACGGAGGGAATATCAAGTGCCATGAACACCCACTCAGCTCAAGGACTCCAAGTGCTTGGAACTCGCCAGGAGCTGTGCCAAAGGCTGTGGCAGTGTGGGACCATCACGTGCTCAGGTCCTTCTGGGCAGGGACTCCAGGGGTGCTAAAGCACCGGGTTAGAGACTTCTGCTCCCTCAACGTGGAGGGTCGTCTCCATCCCAAAGGGCTCCGTGGTTGCAGCGGGATGGAGGCGTCGCAGCAGCGTGTGGCGAGGGAGCTGCTCTTCCCCATGGGCTCGATGCCATCAGTGAGTCGGCACTTGGGATGCCTGCGTGGGGGAGAGGAGGTTGGAGTAAGGAACGCGTACTATTTAGAGCATAAAATCCATGCTCTAAACTAGAGCCAAGTGGTTTGTTCAGTTCATGCACTCCCACAACTGCAGCGCTGCTGCAGCCCTTGCTTGAGGAGCAGGTTCGTGCTGGTGCCGCGTGGCTGCTCCTGCTCCGCTGGGCTGGCATCGCCCTCCTGCGTTTGTCCTTGCTGTCCTGGGAACAGAGTGGTCGGCGTTATGGACACGTCAGGCTGCCGGAGCCCCTACTCATCTGCAGGTTTCTGATGCTGGCTGGTTTTCGTGTGAGGGAGGTGATTCTTCCCCCTCCACTCTCGTGAGACCCCACCTGGAATACTGTGTCCAGCTCTGGAGTCCTCAGCACGAGAAGGACACGGACCTGTTGGAGTGGGGCCAGAGGAGGCCCCGGAGATGCTGGGAGGGCTGGAGCCCCTCTGCTGGGAGGATACTGGGAGAGCTGGGGGGGGTCAGCCGGGAGAAGAGAAGGCTCCGGGGAGACCTTCCAGCCCCTGCCAGTGTCTGAAAGGGGCTCTAGGAAAGCTGGGGAGGGACTCGGGATCAGGGAGTGGAGCCACAGGATGAGGGGGAATGGTTTTAAACTGGAAGAGGGGAGATTTCAATGGGATATTTTTAAGAAATTGTTTCCTGCACGGGTGGTGAGCCCCTGGCCGTGGTTGCCCGGAGCAGCTGTGGCTGCCTCATCCCTGGAGGTTCAAGGCCAGGTTGGACGGGGCTTGGAGCAACCTGGTGTGGTGGGAGGTGTCCCTGCCCAGGGCAGGGGGTGGCACTGGGTGACCTTTAAGGTCTCTTCCGACCCAAACCATTCTGTGATTCAATGATTTATTCGTGTGGCTGGGACCTGGAGCGTGGGCGTGCAGTGGCGAGGTCGTGCTGACAGCGCTGCATGTCTCCATCCATGGCTTCCCATTACTTTCCCATTTGTTCCATTACCATCAGACTTTATTCTGCGCCCTGCTGTAGGTATGAGGGGGATGTGGCTGGTTTCTGGAGAAAATTATTCATAAGAATAGTTTTTGAGAAGCAGAAACTCAGGGGTCAACCTATCTAAACGCAGCAGGTACAACTCAGCATGTTGGGAGAAGTCTGCATCCGAAGTGTACGTGAGGTGCTCTGCACGTCTGGAAAACGTCTGTCTCGGACTCACCCTTTGGTATTGTCATTCTTGGAGTCACCGTAAAACAGGGCTTTGTGGAAAATGTTTAATACTCCTGGACACGTTGTGTTTTGTTTTATGGTAAAATAGCTTGTCAGGTCCAAACAAACTGGCAGAAAATCTTGCTGAAGCTGTACGGTGTCGAGGAAGTAAAAGGCTATTAAGACAAAAACTCAGCCCCTCTGAACCCATGAGATTTTGGCTGCACTTTCGCTGGAATAGAACTGAAAGATAATGAAGGCATTTTGTGGCCCCACACTGGCTTTCAGCTGGGTTTTATTTTACATAATGAGTCGGTGAAAATCAGAGTACAGTTACTTTGGGTTCGCTTTAGAAATGTGAACAGGTTGCAGGCGGCAGTTTTGGGCTCATCAGTTGCAGCTAATTCCTTTGGCTGTTATAAAACTGAAAAGCTTCGTTTTCCTTTGCGAGGGGCAGCGGGGGATGCTCCAGCCAGGGCGAGCTCGGGGGAGCCCTCGGGGCCCAGCTCCTCCCCGGCAGCTGCCCCCAAAACTTGTCCCCTCCTGGCTTGGTGGGATTTTTGGTAGGCGTTTTAAAGTAGATTTCACCTCTTTCTTCAACTGATGGCAGTTTGCTAATGGATAGGAATTATTCAAAGGGTTTCTTTTTGTGTTTCCAGGAACACTGTTGTCTTTATTCCCTTTTTTGTTTTTTTTTCCTTATTTTCTGTGTCAGGCTGAGATGTTTATTCATCATGTAATATGAATGGGCGTTTGGCTTTTTTTTTTTTTTTTTTTTTTTTAATCTGGTTGCAGACCGTGTGCTCTGGAGCAGAAGAGGCCACGTTTATCTACTTAACACTTCCTTGCACGCACCTTTGTTTCGGAGGCTTCAAATGAGATGGAGAATTAGAGGAGTGTTTAAGAAATGCCATCCTGTTCGATACTCTTGTGGCTCTGAAAGTGGGTCTAGTTTGTAATGGCAGCTGATCTGTACTGTCTTGTCTACGCCACTGAAAGGCTTTGGTGACTGAAGCTCTGGGAATGTGGAATATAACTTTTTTTTTCCCCCTGACATTAACATAGATAAAATACTAACAGTTATCCCAAAAGAACACTTGCCAGTGGGAGCCTAACTTAAGAAAGGAGCAGCCTTGAATCCCCAAATCTTGTCTCCTTGCTCCTCAGAAAGGCTCCAGAAAAAGCCGGCGTCCCCAACAAGGAGCTGGGGAACTCTGACATTTCAAAGTAATCAGGTAGAATTACCGCGTCTCTCGATGTCTTTAACCTATTTACTGACATTTCATTCAGATCATCTCCTAACGTTCATTGGATCAGAAAACAGCCTAGAGCCACGTCTGCAAAATGCTTCCTGAAATGTTTTGATCTGGGAGAGCAAAATCTTTGTAAAAGTTTCCTATGGAATATCATACATCTTGTCCTTTTTTTTTTTTTAAACTTACCTGGTTTTCCCCATTTATTTATTATTCTAATTTTCTCCTCCTGTTGGTCACCTAGCAAACGTTTAAGTGTTCCTGGTGCCGGGCAATAGACTGCCATGCTCTACCAAGCAAAACCAGCCCACGAGAACCGCAGAGATCCTGACCTGGGTGGTTTTTTAGCCGTATTTCAGACGTGCGGCAGAGCTCAGAACTGCTGCTGGAGCTGTCGCCTCCGTGCAGGAATGAGAAACCACAAATGTAATTCGGGATCAAAAATGGGTGCAGCATCAGTGGCAGCGCTGCGTTGCTCGGGCTCCTCCACGGCTGCATCCTGCGGGATAAAATACCCCCAGTAGCTTTACCCAAGTTCAGAAGCGTACCTGATGGCAAAATAAATCTGCAATCAATAAGTTAAAAGGAAGTGTGAATAGGATTGTGAATGTTTGTTGGTTTGGTGTTTTTGTTTTTTTTAAAAGAAGGGAATATCAATATTGAGTTGAAATGCAGGAAGAGTGTTTTGTTTAGGGGCATTGAAAATTATATTCAGAGTCTGTAGATGGCTGTAACTCGTCCTGTCTTTTGGCAGCAGAAGGGATAATCTTTGTAGACTGCTGCGGCTGTTGAGTTGGTAAACCTTTTAAAAACTTGTTCTAAGGAAGGTAAAAAAAAAAAAAATCTAGTTTCTAGTGTTGAAGAAAATACTTTAAACCGTTGTAGAAATAATATTCTAACTTACAGTCTTGGGCCGAATGAGCTTTTGAGTGAGTAGGTGTTGTCTAAAGCTGAGCCAAGTCAGGCTTATCCCTATTGAGACATTTCAAATACTGAGTAAACAGGAGATTTATCTACGAATTAGTTTCTATGGTAAGTCCTGCCTTTATATGCTGCATGAAGCTATGTGTGTTTCTAGGGTACGTGTTAGCACCGGAATTAATCTTTTTTTGAAGGTTTAAAAAAAAAATAAATAAACCAACCCACCTAGCATGAACATATATCTTCTACTCTGAGATCAATGGTAAATAATGTGGAGTGAGGAAACCCCCAAGCACTTTGGAAGGTGTTGGTCTTAATTTTTCTTTCATTGTTGCGGTTTGGCGTGGTACTTGTTACAGTAGGAAAAAAACAAACCCCTGAATGTTTCGTAACAAGACCCACAGAATAAATAAAATATTAGCTATAGTTTTATTGCCATATTTCCACTGGTAGTTTACAGTTCTCTTTGAGGAAAGTATGAGCTCAATGATGAAAATCGCTTATTGCCAGTAAAGGCTGTTTGTAGGAATTTAGCACCTGTAACAGGTAGAAACTGGAAGCTTTTTTTTTTTTTCTGCTGAGTATTAGCACCATGAATTCTCCCCAAATTTTAATAGCAGTGAGGAGCTGTAAGGATGATGGATGGCCTGAGCAGGTTTTTGTCAAGCCAGTGACACTTGCGTCGCAGCTCCCTACTCACACTGACTCTATAAAAAGTCACTTTGCCGCAGCCTTTGCTTCGTGCCGCTAATCGATACAGCGAAAGGTGCAGATAAATGGAAAAATAGATTTTGTTAACGTAAAACAGGGAGGAGAATTGACATGCCCTTTTTTTGAGGCTGATTTACACTTTTCTGCGTATTGTTTGTGCGATAAGAGATCTTCTCAGTTCCGATGCACGGGGTCTTAGGTTTCGATCCAAGGGATCTGGGATCCAGTCCAGGGATCTGGCGTGGATCTGGCTGCGAGACGGACAGCCTGGCAGGCAGGTGGCGCGGGGCACGCGGTAGAAAGCATGAAATAAACCCAAAAATAGGCTGTTTATTTTCTGCCTGGGCATTATTGGCCCATTTTTAGCAGGCTGTTTTGAAGAAGTCATGATTAATTGCATATTTTAATTAGTTGTTAAATAGTTCCCTACTTGATGAAGCTAATTACTTTTTCTTTATTTCTGCTTTCTTCATCCAAGCGAGAGCTTGTGTCAGTGCCGATTGCAGCCTCCCAGGTCTGCCTGTACCACTGGAGAAAACCCACAGGAACAGGCTCTCCCTTCTCTCCTCTGAAATATTCTTCTTGAATATTTTTGTTTTCAACACTTTGTGTGGGTTTATGCACTATATTTTTTTTTTCTTTGCAAATCTACTTATTATATGCATCCACTTGGGTGGAAAAAAGAGTTTTCCAGAGCTGAGTGATGCGAGCCTTTGCGCGCTGCCATGTTGAAGCCCACCAGCAAGCTAAAAATGGTCCTTCTGTGCAGGGTTTTATCCAGTTTGCTCCCTGGTGAAAGGGCTGAGGGCATCCAGGAACTTTTGTGTTGCAATTGGTTTTCTATGGATGCTATTCCCAGGCGCGGTGGTCAAATGCTCTAGTCACCAGCACCACCAGGAGATGGGACGGAGCCTCCTTGCTTCTACTGAACCAAGGAAATACAGAGAAGACGCTGTGCTTGGGTGGAAAGCCAGCCAGAGGCTGGAGAAGAAGATCTACTCCTTGCGCTCTTACAAAAATCACACTTCAGAGAGGACAGCACAGTTGTTCTTGGTTTTGAAGGGCCTTGAGCTGCCCACAGGAGGAGTTTGAATGGCTGATCGAGGACAAACCAGTGTGAAATGAGGGTTGGTTTTGGAGACTGGGGTGAGGGGTGTTGCAGAGGTGATTTGTGAGCCTAGGGTCTTCCAGCAAACCGTCGCTGAACGCCAGCAGCACCGTGTCACCCTGCTCGACAACAGGCCATGTCCCGTGCTCTGGAGGGGACGCTGTGGTGCTGGGCAGAGGCGTCCAGCCTGGGGCAAGCCTGGAGAGGAGGTGGTGGAAAGCGGCATCCCCGGCTGGCCACCAGCTCGGAGCAGTTCTGGTGGCACCTGCAGGCTCCCACAGTGCAAAGCACTTCAGCTGCTGCCCTCTAGTTGTTAACACTACCGTGCGGAGGAGGATAAAAAGCCTATGGAGAGCTCGCAAATAGGGAAGGCTGGAATTATAAAGCTTGTCTGGGTATCTTCTGAGTATAAAAAATAATTTAGATACAGTCCTTCAGCTGAACTCTGTTCAATACGTTTTATGGCTTTATATATTGCAAAGTTCACCAGCATGTGATGAAATCTGCAATAATAACAAAAAAAGCTTCAGCTGCTCTCTTAAAACTTACTTTTTCACATACGTTGCTGTTGTCCTACAGGGCACACGGATGAGCTGGGTAAGTGTCGGCTGGGCTGCTTCCCAGGCCGTAGGGCTGCCCTGTGGCCAATGCCTCTGTCTTGTGCAGCAGGTTCATCCTCATCCCGCTTCTGGCCGTGCTTTACCCCACGGAATCCTGCCCCTCGCTGGAGCCCTCTGCCACCACCACTTGTCTTCATGTTTTGCACAGTCCTGTGACAACATTCACTCTGAGAAGGTCATGTTTTCATTGTTAGTGTGTCCAAGACCTTCAACCTGGAGAAGAGAAGGCTCTGGGGAGACCTTCTAGCAGCCTTCCAGTATCTGAAGGGGGCCTACAAGAAAGCTGGAGAGATTTTTTACAAGGACGTGTAGTGATAGGACGAGGGGTGATGGTTTTAAACTGGAAGAGGGTAGGTTTAGATTAGATATCAGGAATAAATTTTCCACCATGCGGGTAGTGAAGCACTGGAAAAGGTTGCCCAGAGAAGCTGTGGCTGCCCCATCCCTGCAGGTGTTCAAGGTTGGACGGGGCTTGGAGCAACCTGGTCTAGTGGGAGGTGTCCCTGCCCAGGGCAGGGGAGTGGGACTGGATGGTCTTTAAGGTGTCTTCTAACCTAAACCATTCTGTGATCTTTCTTATTTCTTCCCATGTCTCTCTGCTGCATATCCTGGGCAATCTAGAAGGTGCTCCCCATCCCGCTTTGCAGGTCCTCGATCACCTCCATACATCTCCCCTGTTTCCATGCATTACTGGAGATTGCATTTCCATTTTTTCTTGGAGCTCTTCAGTTCGTCTTCCCAGATGGCCTTCCGTGATTTTAATACTTTTTGTAATGAAAATGCCAAACTCTTTGAATTCTCTGCATTAGCATAGAAATTATTAAAGTATCCCAGCACTGATCAATAATAACTGAAACGGGGTTGTATTATGCACGCTGTAGTTAGCTATTACTGTTGGACAAGGGTTTTAATCCTTAACTAAACAGGGAACATTTAGGAGAATTTACTGCTGGGAGACTGTATTCGGGTGAGGTACTGACGTTCAGAATTTCAATAAAGTATTAAATCCCTTTTAAGCCATAAAAAATGAGAAAGTTTATGAAGGAGAGTAACTCATACCTTTTAATTTTAGTTCCATGAAGTAATTTCCCCTCAAAACACCACTGTAAATTAATATTTCAGTAATCAAGTTTGTCGTTTTAAAACAAAATAGAATTAAAATAGTTAAAGAGCGTAAAATAAGATTGAAAATTTGTGGAAAAATGCAGTTTATAAAAGAAAAAAATTCTCAGCTTGGAGGATTTGAGTTGATGCAAGAAGGGATTCTCTGCATGAATAAACTGTAATAGTTTTTAAATAATCGCTGTTAACACTTTTGGTGACTACCTAAGTACATGGTGGCATATGGTATGTCAGCATGAAGCACTGATTTAGAGTTTGATATTATATACCAGTTTTCAAGCTGTTAGTTATAAACTGGAAGAAGCTTTATATAAGCAGACAGGTGGCGAGTAGTCGGCAGCTTGGCGGGCAGGTGGGATGCTGCACATGCTGCTCGCGCTGCAAAACCCGTGCTTTTCCTGCGACCTCTTCGGCCTCTTTTCCACATTTTTGTTGTCTCTCGTGCTGCGGGTTATTTCCCGGCATCCTGTGCTTTGGTGGAGGAGCTCCGGTGTCCCCAGCCCAGTGTGAGCTTCGAGGCACCCTTGGTGTTATTGTGGTTCCTGGGGCAGAAGTTGAAATTTCCTTGGTTTTTGGGTGTGGGAGGGGGAGGAGAAGGAGGTACAGTCTGCTCTTAAGTCAATGAAAAAATGTCTAAAAGACATAGGTGGGCATTGCAAGCTAACCCTGTAAATGTTGCCGCTCAAAATGTGTCCTGTTTATTGTCTTAAAAAGCAAGCAGTTTTTCCTCCATGACTTTGAAAGCTTGCACGCTTGAATAACCGCCGTTATGTACCTTTGGTGTAATTTCTTTATGCGACAGTTGCAAACGAAGATGCTAATAGCTGTCTTCTGAAGCTTTAGTAGCCAGCTTTTGAAAAGAAAATACTGGCAGTTTTCCCAAGTTTCTGCCATCTGTTGGAGACAGCCTTAAAAAGTTCAAACTTGGACCTACTCTGTACAGAATTTGCAGGTAGGAAGTCGTGGTAAATCAGACAATGTGAGCAACGTGATGCCATGTAGTAAAATGTTATATGCAACTGCTGTACTCAACGGGATGACTTCCAGTTGCTCCAAACCCACGTGCGGTTTGGGAAGAGCCCCTGGGGATCCTACCCTGGATGTACATCCTGGTGATTTTCAGAAAAAAGTTATAGAAATCACTTCATCGACTGGAAGAGGCATCCAAGATTTTTGGAGAAGATTAGGGAGAGAAGCAGCTGATGTGGAGCATTGTTTCCACTTGATCCCAGGGTTTTGCTGATGAAGCTGTCATCCGAAAAGAAGTAGTCCCACCCTGGTGTAATTAATGTGGCCTCAAGTTCCTTCTCATTAGTGCAAGAGGGAGCTCACTTTTCTTGTGGTCAGGGCACACAGAGATGGAGAAAGGCATCGTGAGGACCTCACTTGATCTATTTGCGTACATAGTTCCGCAAACAGGAAGATGCTCGTGAAGTGGCAGTGAGTTCAGGTGAGTTTGCATCCCAAAGCCATGAGAAACTCCACCGAGGATGAAGTGGAGAAGCAGAGGCTATCTGATGGAACTTCTGGTTAGAGAGAACAGCGTGCAGCCAACAGAAATGCATCTTTTTTTTTTTTTTATTAACTCAAGATGCCGTGGGTTTTATTTTTCTGGGGAAGCTTAACAACTGTGCTGACTCTTGAGCAACAGGAAAGCCAATCTGTGATGTGAGGAGGGGTTGAAGACTTCTCAGCTGGAAGCAAAGCTCCTTGCCAGGCTCACCACAGCAAAACTTGTCAGCGCTCAGCAAGCAACAGAAGATGTTCAACTGCTCTCAAAGGCAGCCGAGCAGGGCTGGCGGAGCTGTGGGAGAGGCACAGGGAGGAAAACCCAGAGCTCCTCTGCCAGGGGCTGGGAAATCGCCTGTGTTGGCTGTCGAGCTCAGCGCTCTGCACTGGGGAGGCCCCACCTCGAACCCTGGCTTCAGTTTTGGGCCCCTCACGACCAGACAGACATGGAGGGGCTGGAGTGTGTCCAGGGAAGGGCAGCGGAGCTGGGGAGGGGTCCGGAGCACAAGTCTGCTGAGGAGCGGCTGAGGGAGCTGGGGGTGTTCAGCCTGGAGAAGAGGAGGCTGAGGGGAGACCTTCTCGCTCCCTGCCACTGCCTGAGAGGAGGGGGCAGCCGGGGGGGTCGGTCTCTTCTCCCAAGGAGCAGGCGGTAGGACAAGAGAAAACAGCCTCAAGTTGCACCCGGGGAGGTTTAGGATGGATATTGGGAACAATTTCCTCCCCAAAAGGGTCATCGAGCACTGGCAGAGGCTGCCCAGGGCAGTGGTGGAGTCGCCATCCCTGGAGGTGTTTCCCAGCCGGGCAGACGTGGTGCTGAGGGACGTGGGTCAGGGGTGGGTTGGGCAGCTTTGGGTTGATGGTTGGACTCGATGATGTTAAAGGTCCATTCCAACCTAGACGATTACATGATTCTGTGATCAAAATCTGCCTGGGTCTTGCAAAGGGCGCGTGCTCGGGGAGGAATGGAGCTGGTCCCTGCCCTGGCTCACCTACAGGAGCCGCAGGACGGGCGAATGTGGTGTGGGCCATAGCGAAGAGGTTTTGCTCAGACTCGGGGCTTCAAGATACTGTGGGGGAGACTGCTACCATGTTGCTTCTCGCCACATTTGTCTTTTTAATCTCAGTGTTATGGGAGATACTAAGGGAACTTAGACTACTTAAGGGAAGCATCTTGCCTGGATATGTCCTGGGGGTGTTGACCAGATCTGCAGAAGATGAGGCTTTTCCCATGGCCCGTTGCTGTTAGGTGAGGAGACGTGCAGGGCAAGAGTAGAGTGTTATAGAAGATGATGCTTTAATACTTCCTCAGGATGCACATCATCTACTGCGCACAACCTGATTGCACCCAAAATTTTATAGATAGATATATATATATATAACCCTTGTAGGAATCTCAGGTGCTGATTATGAGCATGTGTTTTAAAGACACCATAGAGTAAGAGGGGAGTGAGGCAATATGAATAAATATATTTTTATGTACTGTAATGATGTAGGTTTTTCATTGGGCTTGGGCTTTTGGGGCCTAATCCAACTTTTTCTCTGAAGTCGGGATTTAATTTTTTGCTTTTGTATTTTATTATGGCTGCATTAAGCCTTAATTGTCAAGGCTTTCAATATCGCACAGCAATAAATATATGAAAAAGTGAGTGTAAATATAACTTAGAGAATGAAATGCAAATACATGTGTTTGTGTAGAACGTGTGCTTATATCTTGTAGTCAAATTTACATTTTTAAATAGCTGCTTTTAAACACTGTCTGTAGAAATGCCCTAATATTAAATAGATAAATCTTTCTCTTTTTCACATGTAGAAATAGCCAAATATATTCTTAATACAAAGTAACTTTACAGGATCGTGCACTCTATCTAATGCCTTGTCATTTTAATGGATTCTGGTTTAATTGCTGATATCCCACAGCTGAAAGCAGTTTTTCCTCATTCTTCTGAGGACCTGATGCTACCGTAAAATACCAGCCGGGCATTGTAGCCTGATCTAAAGCAATTTGCCAGGCATTTTTCCTATCTTTGGAGTCGGACTACAGCTGCTGAGATTCGCAGTGAAGCTCCAGCAAAATAAGCTGCCACTGGGGCTGTGGGCTGATGCTGATGATGCACGTGGAGCGGGTCAGGTGCTCACGGAGGAGCCCCCACGTTTTGCGGCCAAGTTCATAGAATTGTATAATGGCTTAGGTTGGAAGGGAGCTTAAAGATCGCCCAGTGCCACCCCCTGCCCTGGGCAGGGACACCTCCCACCACACCAGGTTGCTCCAAGCCCCGTCCAACCTGGCCTTGAACCTCCAGGGATGGGGCAGCCACAGCTGCTCTGGGCAGCCCCAGCCAGGGGCTCACCGCCCTCACAGGGAACAATTTCTGCCCAATATCTCATCCAAATCTGCCCTCTTCCAGTTTAAAACTATTCCCCCTCATCCCATGGCTCCCCTCCCTGATCCCGCGTCCCTCCCCAGCTTTCCTGGAGCCCCTTTCAGACACTGGCAGGGGCTGGAAGGTCTCCCCGGAGCCTTCTCTTCTCCCGGCTGAACCCCCCCAGCTCTCCCAGTATCCTCCCAGCAGAGGGGCTCCAGCCCTCCCAGCATCTCCGGGGCCTCCTCTGGCCCCACTCCACCACCTCCGTGTCCTCCTGCTGTTGGTGGCCCCAGGGCTGGCAGCAGCACTGCAGGGGGGTCCCCCCAGAGCAGGGTTGCCAGCGGCCTGAAAACAGCAGCTGAGGCATCTTTTTTTTGCTCTGGAAATCAATACCATATGCATGGTGAGCTCAGACAGAGCGGTAGTAATTCCTAATATCTCTATAAGCCTCAATATAACAATGAAGCTTTGCCAATTGATTATGTAGGCTTATCCCAAATCAGCCTCTGTTAAAATGGAATTATATGACGAGAGTAAGTCATCCCGGGGGGGCGCTTAGCAGAAGGAGATGGGTGGTCTGAAAGCTGTTGGCTTTCAGATACCCCGATGGGTCTTAGTAGCTGTTCCCAAATTCTTGTGGACACTTTAATACTTTCTCAGCTCGTGCTGGCGTATCTCTTACCCTTCCAATGGCCAAGCGTGAGTAAGCGCAAGAGGCAGGTTGTCACGTGGAGGGAGGGCAGGGTTTGGGCTCTGGGTGGCCCCTGTGCGTTCCCACGGAATAGCAGGAGTGGAGGCTCCCTTCTGCGTTTGCCTGTTGAGCGCGATGAGTGGAGCGTGTCTCCTGATGGGTTTGGGTTTCTCTCGGTGCCCGGATGATGACTCTGCAGGCAGTTGCGGGGATTTCAGAGCCCTGGCTGTGCTCGCTGCTGGCCCTGGAAGCGTGGGGTTGGTGGGCTGAGGATGAAAGGGAATAGTTATCGATGGTGCCTGCTCGAGACTTCGATGGCTTGTAGTAAAATCTTACCAGCAACTCCCTTCACGTCGCCTCTTAAACTGCCTGTGAAATAAATATAACTGAGGGATCTGCAAGTAGCAACGCACGGTTTGTGCGCAGGGTATTTTGCCTTTGAAGCCAGCCAGATGAAATGCTCTGAGCGCCAGGCTGTGTACCCCCGTGCCACCGCGCGCGAGGGACGGGTGAGACATAGAGTCGTAGAATCACTTGGATTGGAAGAGGCCTTCAGGATCATCGAGTCCAACCATAAACCTATGCCAAAACCACCCCTAGATGTCCCGGTGGACTTTGGATGGCAGTTGTTCAGACACATCTCCATACTGGTAATGAAAGGAAAGTGACTGGCTTTGATTTGAGATCTGAAAACGGGGGAAGCGATACAGCAGCTGAATCGTTTACCTTGGGAAGTCTCGACTAGATTTCCAGGGAGAAGTTAGCAATAGAAACGCCTCCCCCAAGTTTTCAGCTTGACCCCGCTCCGTACAAAAGAAGCAGGGATTTCACCGGGGCTGCAGCTGAGCGCGCATACAAGAGTTTGCAGGACCTTTAATTTGTGCCAGGGTGACATACCTTTGTCTCAGGGAATTCCCCTGGTAAAACAACTCCGTGTGACAAACTTGGTTCCCGACATTTTTTTGCCTCTACTCTTACAAGTTTTCTTTAAAGAGAGATGAAGGTGTGTTGCCCAGTCGCAGCTCTCCCACTGCTTTGCTGGATCCTGATGTCGTGTTATTTCCACGGACGGGGGTTCGCTCTTGGCTGCTGGGGGCCGGGGCTGAAGAGCAGCTGTGTTTTCTGCTGTAGATTTGTTGATCATCTTCTTGGAGGCTTGGGGTGAAGTACAGCATCTGTTAATGAGAGCTCGTCATTAGCGCTGACGTTATTAGAAGGCATCATTCCTATTTCAATAGGTGTTGTAGGTATGTGATAGAAAAAGGGAAGCTATACTGTGGCTAAAAATACTCCAGAACGGTGTATTTATGGCTCTCGTTACACTTTGATGGTTGTGGGTTGTTTTTTGCTGGCAAAAAAAGTGTTCTTTCTGTTGTATTTTATGAAGAATTGGTGACATCTGGTGATCACTCATAATGAGCCCTCTCAAGACTGCTGACAAAAATAAACCTTTTAGTAACAAAGATTTGTCTTGTGGCGCATCTAGGAGAACAACTGCAATTAGCACGTAATCCCTGCCTGCTGCTCTGCTTGGGGAGAGCGTTCCAAATCAGCGTCGGAGCAAATATTCTGTTTTCAGCATATTACAAAATGAAAAAAGGTTGTTCCCTGGCTCTTCGCTCTAATTGAATAAAGACCCTTCCAAATGTAAAGGGCAGCGGTGACGCTCGGGTCCCTGCGAGGTGGGCGGGCGCGCGGAGCTCCCATTAATGTCAGGGGGGGGAATTGTTTGCAGGATCAATACTGACCACGTCTGGAGTTAAATGCGTTTATATTTATGGGCAGGACACGCAGGCTGTTTTACTTCAGAGTTTTGGCGTTCGTCTTTGAAGCATAATAACCCAAAATGAAGGGGTCGGGAAATGGGCTTGGCACGCTGCAGCGTATCCATGATGGATTGATCCCATAGGGAAGTGTCTTACCTGCTCCATCTCTGTATATATGGGTAGTGCTGGTCTTCCCAGCTGGCTTCAAAGCACCTACAGCCCACCCGAGCTGCTGACAGCAGACACCTGGGCTTTTATAACGGTGATGATCTGCATCATGCATCTCTCTTATTTTTTTAATTAACAGCCCAACTGTTAATACCTTTTTTTTTTTTTTTTTCTGGTACTTTTTAACGTGGGGAAGGGTGGATTGCTGTGGTTTGTTATGCAAATCTGAACAGTAAGGTAACTCAGGGTGTTTTTTAATATCTCTTAAGAGGAAAAAAGAATGTTGTCTTGAGCGTAGAGCTTTGGTTTCACTGATAGTGTGCGCAGAGATGGTTTCAGTGCGTTGCCTTGGTTTGCAAAATAAAGTTTGAAAAGGGTTTTCGTTTTAGAGCGCTTGAAGCTCCTTTGGCCTTGTGAAATGTTTTGTGATAGCTTGAGAATTTGACTACAATTTTTTTAATTTGGACATGTTTTTATTCAGTGAAATTCACATGTAGGTCAAAAGTCTGATAATACTTTGATTTTTTTACAATAGTAACCTTGGTCATAAAAAGCTATCATTTTATTTTAAAAGAACTTCGAAGAGAATTACTGTCCCTGGGTTAATTAAAATACTTGATTGAAAATGCAGAGTATGCTTTGAATAACTCCTTGTCTCTAGCTGTGCTCTGCCTTAGAGCTATCTTTTTTTAAACAAACACAAATTAGCATTCAGGAAAAGGGAAAATACCCCTCAAGTTAATACCACCCATGTTGCGCAGAGCTAGTTTTATTGAAGAGATTTGGGTCCTTCAGTTCCTTGGATACGAGTGCTGAGGTTGGGTAAAAACAGAGGCATATGAGGCATCTTCCAAGAAACTCAGGTTTGCCTGCGGTGTCTTTCTGGCGTGGGGGAGCCGGCAGCTCCTCGGGTGCTTTGTGCGGTGCTGACCTGCGGTGAACGTGAAGCTCTGCAAAAAAATTTTGGTTGGATTTATTTTTAAGGAAGAGCTCTCCGGATTATCTGAATCGTGCAAGCCTGAAGCCTGCCTGTGTAATCCCTGGAGAAAGCGTGGGGTCTTGTGAATAAAATGAGATCTGAAATCGAGAAGTAATGGCCACAGTAGCATTGCTTTAATTTCTTTGATCAAGTAAGGTCTGCTCTTGCTCTTCAGTTTTGTAGCCATTTTGAAAATAGCATCTTTCTAATCAAAACCAGAGAAGTTTGGGTTTTTTTTTCTTTTCCATCTGCGTGACTTTCTCTTTCCAACTCTATGAGTAGATAATTGATGGAAGAGGCTCGGCGTTAGCCCTGGCTGACTCTCCGTTGTTTTCTGGTGCCACAAATAGATGAAGCTATTGATGATATCTCTGGACTAAGTGAAAAA
The DNA here is from genome assembly GCA_013398295.1 of Chionis minor. Lineage (NCBI taxonomy): Eukaryota > Metazoa > Chordata > Aves > Charadriiformes > Chionidae > Chionis > Chionis minor. The sequence continues at coordinate 283,754 of VZSF01000636.1, forward strand.
TAAAGCAGTAGCTGGCTCTTTGCAGACACAGGGTAATGCACATGCTGATACGGAAACCAGTATCCTTGTGGGCTGCTTCTCTCGCTGGTTTGCCAGGGGTGATACCAGCACCAGCAACAGCCTGGAAGCAACAGTCTCTTAATCACAGAATCAGAGAGTCACTTGGGTTGGAAGAGACTTTCAAGATCATCGAGTCCAACCCTAAACCTAGGCCAAAACCACCCCTAACCCATGTCCCTCAGCACCACATCTGCCCGGCTTTTAAATACCTCCAGGGACGGCGATTCCACCCCCTCCCTGGGCAGCCTGTTCCAATGCTTGAGAACCCTTTCGGTAAAGAAGTTTTCCCTAATATCCAACCTAAACCTCCCCTGGAACAACTTGAGGCCATAGTAACTCCAGCTCTGCTCTGTGCACTTAGATGGGACTCAGTGGTGTGGCCCTGGAGTGGAATTTCTCAGTGCAAGGTAGTCCTCAGTGTCTTCCTAATGTTATGGACCATTTAAAGTTGGTTTTCAAAAACTGATTACCTGTTCTGTCTTACATGTTTTGAACTTTCTGACTAATTAAGCACAAATTTAACAGGAGAGGCGCAGAAACCCAGAATGTCAAGTTTCGTGAATTTGAGAACTTGTCTCAGTTGTCCACCAGAAGCCAGGGCTGAAGCTGAACTTGGTGCAAGACACTGGAGAGTTGACACAAGAGGGAGCCATTATGTGTGAAGATACTTGGAAATTAGCTCAGTCAGTCCCAGTGCTCTGGGAACAACTTCTCTGTGCAGTTACACAGGTGGAGTCACCCCACTTTCATGCTGGGGCTTGGAAGGAGAGGCATGGAGAGGCTCTGCTCCTCTTGAAAGTCCCTAGGGAAGGGCAGCATTTGCAGCTTGCTGGCCCCAGATCCAGTTTCTGCTGTAGCTGCTGCTGTACAGCTGCTTGGTTGGGTTAGGTTTCGTTTTCCAGCCCTGTGGGGCAGCGGAGGGTGGTGGATGCTGGGGCAGGAGAAGTTTGAAGGATGGATGGAGGCCAAGTCCAGGCCCATCTGCTCCTGACCGGTGCATGTTTTGCTGCTCATCCACTCTCAGCTCTGTATAATTCTAGCCTGGATCTGACGGGCACACCTTGCAGAGGACATTTGGCATGTCAGCAGCAATAGCTAAGGAAATACAGATGTCTTCTTCTCTTTTTCTAAGAAGGAGGAGGACTGGATCCTTTTTTACTGTTTTATTTTATCTCTTTTCCAAGAGATCAGTGCCCGAGCCAGGCGCCTCCATCCTCTGCAGCACCCCCAGCATGGGTCCCCACCTCCCATTCGATTGTTAAATTGAATTATTTTCTGCTTTATCTTTGAAAGCAAAACCACGTTATCATCTTCTGAGTGTATTTGCAGACTATAACCATTTCCATTCTTCTGCAGGATCCGATACGACAAACCTTAATCAGAGATCTGTACAGCTTGGATTTATGGGGTGTCTCAGTCCTTAAGCTTTTTTCCTATTAATTGAGATTTTAGAGAATGTCTTTCAGGTTTCCCTTCTGCGTTTGATTGCTCGTTTTAGCACCTCCTTTTGTCCAGCTGCTGTGTAATTTTTTTTGTACTCTTAAGACCTCAAACCTCACCGGGAGCGCAGAGCTTTGTCAGCCTGCGACAAGGTCACGCCTCCGAGCATGGTGGAGGTGAAGCTCTCGGCCCAGGTGGGACCTCGGGCTTGATGGGAGGGCGTCCAAGGAAGGCTGCCTGAGTCCTGCAACGTTCTTGTCATCTGCAGTCAAACGGAAAGCTGTGCTTGGCCTCGCTTTACGCGTGTCTCTTCTCTTTCGCTGTGTTATCCGACAGTATGTGGAATGTGCTTCCGCGTTTGCGCGTATAAAACTTACTGTGGGTGGCAAAAAGGGCTGCTCGGCCACGTAGCGCTGATGAGCTGCTGCCCTTAGTGCCCACCAGCCCAGGAACGCGCGTCAGAGCCAGCGTGGTCCTTGAAGAAGGCATCATTTTCATTCCACCAGGAAGGTAGATGCATGCTTCTATGGTTTATTATTTATTCTACAATTGATTATCTTGCCAAAAGAAGCATTTGTAGCTGTTTCTGAAGCACGGAAACTTAGGTTTGCTGCTGAAATGCCCTGGGAAAGGCTCTCTTCTAGCTACGCAATTTCATTTACTTGTTTTGCTATTTTTTCGGTGGGTTATGTTTATGAGCGTTTATTGCCTATTAGAGCAAGCACTGCCAGGAGTCCAAGACCTGCTCCGAGTCCTGGAGCCAGTGTCCGCTCCGTGGTCGTGGGCACCCCAGTTATTTCTACAGGGCCGGGCAGCTCAGCCACGTTTACTGTAGCGCTCACCAGCGGCCAGGCTGGATTTCAGAAAATTGCCTTCGTGATGTTTTTCATGCTACCAACACTCTCTAGATGGTGGGAAAATGGCAAAAGAGGAGCAAGAACCAAGGCGTGAAGAAACTGCTCCCAAAACCTGGAGGGAGAGAGGGATGAAAATGTTTTTGGGTTTTTTAAAGTTATTCTGTAGAATAATTAGGCATTAGAAATAGCAAGTATTTCCTTCCCTTCGGCGCAGTGCTCGGAGTACCTCAGTTATCTTGGGATTAATTCCTGGTTCTTCATGACATTGAGGATGTTGCTCTGGCTCCTCTGAAAATGAAGATGATATCTCTGGGGGTTTTTTTTTTTGATGAGATCATCTGCCTGCAAGGGAGATATCATCGTGTTTGAAAAGTGTGAGCCCCAGGGAAATATTCTTTTCATCATATTTTAGTTATTTATTTTGAAAATGGAAATAGAAAAAAAAAAAAAAAGATTTTAGGTCCCGTATTTCTAACACTTTTTGTGGCCAGGAAAGAAAGGTCCTCCGAGCGCTGTGACTGCATGGAGCATGTTTCCCTGAGGCTGCCACGGGGGTAATGGGAAGAGATGTCTGCGGCGTTTTCTGCACTGGTTCCTCCTCGCGCTCCTGCTGCTGCGCCCTCCGCTGCGTCCCTCTGTGCCCGCAGCCTCCTCGCCGGCAGACAGGGTCCTTTCAAAGCTAGCCAGGTTTTGGCCCCCCGTCCTTACCCTCTAACAGGCTCTTGCTTTCTGTTCTCCCCCTGCCAGCGAGCGCCCTGGAAGACAGCATCTGATTTCCTCTAATGGCTGATTTGTTTCAGGGGTCAGAAAGGGTAGCTGTAAATTACTATATAGCTCCTTATTCATGGTCCGGATAAAAGCGATATTCTTGATTTTGAAATAATGGTGGAAGAACAGCAGACTTACTTGAAGATTTTTATATTTTTTTGGTTTTTTGGTATGCGGACTAGATCTTCCTGATCTTGCTCTGCTTCAGTAAAACCATCTGCTGTAGTGGGAATGTGCCACCGACAGAGGTGGGCAGGTGCTGGGACAGGTCAGGGGGATGCTCTGGCTTTTGACTGTGGCTGGTTGCAACAGAGAAAGCCTAACGCCCCTGAGGATAACCAGGAGCAAAAAGCCTGTGTAGGAAAATTGCTGGAAGTTTGTTACCCTGAAAGACTTGAGAATTTCCTTTATAAATTTTATTCTGGCCACTGTACTGGAAATGTCTGTCTGGGTCCACACAGATCGTCTGAATCCATGTAAGTTACTTACTTTTATGTGAACAGATATTTAATTGAACCATATCTTTTTCTTCTTGCTAATTTAATGTTTTATTTGTGAGCAACAGGAGAAAGGGCTGAAGAGAGGTGTCCAGCCAACTTGGAGTGCTGCTGCTGATATTAGCTACTTGTTTCTTCCTATACTCTCAGCCATCTTTTCAAAAACCCTTTTTATCTTACCTGCAATTTTTACCCTTCTTGAGTGTACTCTTGGTTTATCTATCCTGTTTTATACAGACCAGGTTGTGAATTTCTGAGTCATCTCAATTTGCCTCTGTCACCCCGGTGTGTTCAGGGGACTGTGAGAGAGAAGGTTTGACTCTCGGGTTGTTGGCACCCAGGCTGGCTCCAAAGCTCGTCAGGAACCATCGCCACAGAGAGGAGATTGTTTTTTACTGGGATGGGCTTTGACTTGTTTTATGCCTCCTGCATCTCCAGCGTCTCCGAAGAGCATCTGAAAGCATCTCTCTTTCTCCTGAGCCACTGGGACTGGGTCAGCCGATGAGTAGTGGTTTGGGGCTCCCCAAAAAATCACGTCTAGATCACCTCAACCCAAAGGCAGCTCTTGGAGAAGCTCTTGGTGATTTGGAGGTGCCCCAGGGCTGGAGCCAGGGGAAGCAGTGGCGGTGTGCGCAGGCACAAAGGTGGTGATGGGTCCCAGTGCCGGGTCATGGCACGAGCCTGTTGCGCTGTGTTGAGGAGGCTGGTGGGGAAGGGTTGGGTTCTTACGGAGCAATGAAGTTCCTGCTTGCTTGAGCATCGGACACGGGAATAGCGTTGCTGCAAGGCAGCCCTGCTGAGCATTGCCTTTTTGCTGCCCTCGGTATCGAATAAATGACTTTTTTATGTGTGAAGCTTGAGGCAAATAGAGCATAGCCTGTGGTAACTCAGCTCTATCAACTGCATGCGTTGAGTAGATTTTACAGGCTGGTGTGTTTGCTAAGTCTGAATAATTGCGCTAAAGAGGAATCAATAACCTGTAGATTTTACAGAAATACAGTATGTTTCCCATCTGGTACAAGTAGCCATGGCTTGGGTGGACGGTCAAATATTGTGCCTCTTATGGGCACTGCGGTCGGGCAGGCTGGGCAGCCACTCAAGTACTTGCCTTTATACTTAGTCTTAATTTTGGTCTGACCTCGTGATCTATTAGCTCCATGAAGTTATTTGGGAGTTATGGTCACAGTTATAATGGTACGAATGTGTAGACAGTAAGCATGGTATGATTAAGGCCATTTCTCATTATTTCTATCCAATTTAGTGTGCTTATATTATAATTTCAAGATACTGATTTGGATTTAATACTGTTTAGAAAACAAATACGTGTCCAAATTGGCTCCAGATGTGATTCATTTCATTTTGGTGCCTTTCAAGATGTTTTTAACAGCTGATGTATGAGTGTGGTGGGAGACTGCCAAAAGAGATGCTTTCTGATTCCAGTCAAAGAAACAAAAACTCCTCATCTAAAACAAGATAGGATTTTTTTCCCGATGTCTGAAAAGAACCCCTAATTACATATTTTAATGAAAGGAAATGTCTTTGGGCTCTACGTTTAAAATAAAATGAGTGTCAAATGTAAACAGTTCCTCTGCCATGACGCCCCCCCTTGCCGGGAGCTGGAGGTGTTTTGAGGCTGGAGAGGTGCTGGCGTGACCGGCTCTCCGTAGCCTGAATACAGCTGCACGCTTGGATGAGCTGAAGAGATGCATCCCTGCCGAAGAACACCATGTATGGATTGCAAAGCAAATGAAAATAAGCAAACAAGTCCAAAACAGGTGTTGGGGATGTTTTGAAAGTTGTTGGCTTTGACTCTTTAGATGCCTTTTTTTTTTTTCCTGTAGAAAACACTAATATTTCCTTTGCAGCCTGACATACAGCATGAAGGGAAGGGAAATTCATAAACTCGCAATACAGTTCCATTCCTAGGATTTTTATTTTTTAATTTGGAATGTATTTTTCTGAGAGCTTAAACTGTCACATGCGGGGGGTGTTCACTGCAAAAGCAGATCTATGTCCGAAGCGTCACATCTATGAGGGACGCAGCAGCCGGGTAATACAGTTTAGGGCAAAATTGATGGCGATGAGGATGCCAGAACTGAATTAGCCAGCAAGTGGTTCCTCTGTGTCCTCCTGAGACCCTGGCCCATACTGTTGCTGCATCGTATCCTTGTGTGTGCAGTCATGTGCATAAATGTATATAAAGGTATGAACATGATCTGCACGCCCTGCTGAGCTGGCTGAATTTTGGGCAATGTGCTGCCTCTAAGTTCAGGAGAGTTTAGATTAAAACATTCCTGAGTTTGCAGGTCATGGTGCTCCCCAAATCCACTTCTCCTGGCCTCAGTGATGGGGAGGATTTCTGTAATTTAACGTCTTCGTCGTCGGAATCACAATATGTGTTTGAGTGCCTTTTAATTAAGCACCTTATTTAAAGTTGTAAGGAGTGAAAATAATCCTACCCACACAGATCAGTCTGTTTTCCAGGTTCACAGCAGATGCGGCTGATTATTTTGTTTTCATAAGTTTAGCAGTCATCAAAACCTTCAACTGTGGTCTCATAGCGCCACTTCTCAGTGTGTTTCCCAATCCACATAATTTGAGGCAATTTGGGTGGGTTTTGCATGCAGTTGAGGACATGCTGGCAATGTCTGCTCCCCCAGGGAAAGCGTGACCCTCCTTCCTACAGACCCGGGCAGCCGGGCTTCTTGAGGGGTGATGTTCATGGCCGTGATTGTGAAATTAGGGGGAGCTTTTAGCAGCAGCTTGTGAAAAGTACTATTAAAAAAAAGGCAGCCTCGACTCCTCCTCTGCTCTTGCCTCCCGAAGGCCCTTGTTATGAATTTGAGATGTTTTCAAGCTCACCGATAGCATATTAGAAAAGCGGAGGTGCAGATGAGCAATAGCTGTTGGCTTTGAAGCCGAGAGATTAGCTTCATTAACCACGTCTCCTGGTATGGTTAACAAAAACATGAAAAGGATAGTAGTGTTAGGAAGTTCGCCTTCATGTTGTGGACTGCTCCCATTTTTTACTTACTACAAGGTTTGACGGAGGACGTTGCTGGTGGCATCTTTCCTTAGAAATGGTGGTAATCTGTCAAAGTTCTTATCTCTGAGGCTTCTGCAATTGTAGTTTTCATAGAATCACAGAATCACTTGGGTTGGAAGAGACCTTCAAGATCATCGAGTCCAACCCTAAACCTATGCCAAACCCACCCCTAACCCATGTCCCTCAGCACCACGTCTGCCCGGCTTTTAAATACCTCCAGGGACGGCGATTCCACCCCCTCCCTGGGCAGCCTGTTCCAATGCTTGAGAACCCTTTTGGTAAAGAAGTTTTCCCTAATATCCCACCTAAACCTCCCCTGGCACAACTTGAGGCCTCTTGTCCTGTGGCTTGTTCCTTGGGAGAAGAGATTGACCCCACCTGGCTATAACCTCCTTTCAGGGAGTTGTAGAGAGCACTTCCAGCATTTCACTCCTCAAAGGAAATACTGTAGTCTTTGTATGACTTTAAGGAGTCCCATCTGCAGATACTTCTGCCAGGTGTTGTTTTAAATGTGCCGTTATCATCGTCCTGATCTGTGCTATTATCTCAGGTTCTTCCCTGCTCTTCCTCGCATCCCTCCCAGCTAAGTGAGTGTGAGGGCAGTGAAGTACCAGGGAAGATGGCATTAGCCACATGTGTATTAAGATTTTTCTGTCTTTACCTCCCTCACTTCACAAATATGTACCGGTGGAAAAAGCACGCTCTCGGAGCATACTCCTTTCTCAGATAAAGCTTTTCTAAATGTCTTTTGAGGCGTTAATAAATTAAAACTGGGAAAATAAATTGATTTCAGTGTCTCTCCGGCTTCTAATAATTTTTTTTCTGAAAGTTCAGGCTTAGCTTTCTTAAAATGTCTTTTAACCTGAAAGACTGGGGAGATCTTCTACCTGATGTGAAAATTTAATATTTTTTTTTCCTAAGACTTAATGAATTGAAGCAAAGGAACTGTTTTGACATTTGAATATCTCTAAGAAAGCAGTTATGCCATAACATGCCACAAAGCTCAGAAGACAAAAGCTGGTGGTAAGGTGCTGCAGAGAAAGGCTGTCCCTTGGCAGGGTGAAACTCTGCCCGGCTCTCCTGGGCGAGCACGTGGTTTGTAAACCTCAGGGCTTGGCTTCTCATGGAGCTTCAAATGCTCCAGGTTTCCTATGGTGGCTTCCTCCAGCCTGAATGTATAGAGGGAAGAGCGTCTGTTGGAAGGGAATTGATGAACTGGAAGCCAAAAGCACTAAGTAACAAGTTTTAAAAAACATGGGAAAAAGGTGACCTAGGGAGTGGCACCGTTAGCCAGAAAACAATCTCGGTTCTTTGCGTGTGTCGTAGGAAAGGATGGTCAAAATTTACCGAGCATCATCAAAAACGTTGCTCTGTTGATGTTTGCTGGTTTGCTCGGGGCCTCGGCATACGGTTCTGTTTTCCGTGTCGGTACAGGAGGTAAGAAACGGTGCTTTGCAAAGGAAAAACCGTGTGAAAATGCATTTCTGTAGATTCTTGCTGTGTCTGTGTAATACAGACGTCTCGGACTGCGCGGGCTGAGTCGCCGCTCACCTTCTGCACCCCTTAACAGACATCCAGATACGCAATCTTTCTAGATTTCTTTTTTTAAACAGTGCGGCAGGGTTACTCTGCTGCTACAAATCTACTCATGAATACCACCGTCACCTTTTGTATATGGGTCACTTGCAATATCTCTGAAATACGAATTACGCCAAGGGGCTGTTGGCTGGTGGCTTTGGGATGACAGGATGCTACCTTACGTTACATAGCAATATCATTTTTTTGCTGCTCAAAATAAATTTCTCTGACAGCCATAGATATGTTTTCTGCTTGACTGACTGCAACTCAAAACATTTGGTGATATTACAAATCCTAGCATGTGAAGCATAAAATTTCAGAATATTAGTTTTAAAAAGTTTTTCAGATAGTTGGCTGCTATTATATTTTTAAAAAGAACAAAACTCAAGGGATTACTTGTTTAAATAAGCTTGAGCTGGGAACTTAGTCCCAGTAATGTGACTGGCCACTGCTTCTCAGAGTGCATCAGCCAACAGGGAGAATGGTTAATTTATTTTTATTCGTTGTTGTGGACAAATCTGAATCTTCTGCTACTTTTCTTAGAGAGGTCCTGCCAGTCTAGGCAGAATAAATGACCAAACTTGTGTCTTGCACGGGTGGGAAATTAAACACAGAAAATTCATTTTTTATTTGGTTGGTTGGTTGCTTGTTTATTTATTGACTGCAGGGAAAAGGTACTGCAGTAAATAAGCACAGATCTTGCAAGTCCTGCAAACTCACCATGCTCCAATTGGAGCATTTGATATGTTACCTTTAATTTGCTTTAAAAGCAAAGTGGCAAAGACATGGCAGGCTACAAATTTTGGCGCTGTTTTAATTTGCCTGGCTGTGGTTTTAAGATAATTTGGAAGATGGGCAGGGGCTGTTAGGAGGATGATGGGAGGCCGTGGTGTGCAAGTCATTTTCATTGTCTGCCACGTGGTTTGGCTAAATTTTTCATTAAAGTTTGAACAATGAATCCCCTTTTCACTTTTTGTCACGTTTCAAACAGTTTAACAGAAATTCGTAGTGATACATCTTAGTATGTACATCACAAAACCACGCAGCGGATGAGAAAGACCTGACATGACTGAGGGCCTGACCCCGCTTCTAATAAATGGCATTAAATTCTAACTTGCTAGAGCAGGAACTTTCCCTCGTTTTTGGTAGCTCTTGTATTTTATGTGGTGCTAAAGACAAGGAGAAAAGCATTTGTGCGAGACTATGTGTAGACTGATTTGACTCTCGTTAACGTAGAGTTTTTGTAGGGTGCTTTAGCAAGATACCGAGATGATTAGAAAAGGTTTTCACTGGGGAAACAGGCATGTTATCAACAAGTCTTACTACCTTCTGGGGTCTGCCTTGTTGGAATGATTTCCTTAACTAAAACTTAATTACATGACTTCTTCAGAGCACTCAGTATCCAGACCTTTCAGCGCGGAGGGGGCGGTGAGTTGTGCTGCATCCCTTTCCTGACAAAGAAGGAAAATCTCTTTTGGTACCTGGTGGCTGGGAGTGCGGGGCGCGAGCCTCGCTTCCTCAGAGCCCTCGACAAATAGAATTTATGTCAATAAAACTATTTTAAACCAGCCTTACCATTATCAAACTGCCTCTCGGAGCAAAGAGGAGCTAAATCTGCGCAGCTTTTTAACGTCTTTCTCTACTGCAATATTGAATTTTAATCTCCCCGCTGTAATAAACCTCAGCGTCTTATCCTCTTCAGTAGCTTGAGTTTTATTTGTGTCCTGTGCTCTTTGGACGCAGCTTGGTGGGATTTTGATGATCCCTGTGGGGACGAAGGCTGGCTGGACACGGTGGATAAGCCTGGGACATGTTACGGTTCCCGTGAGCAAAAAGGTGTGGAGTGGTGTCCGGTCATCGGGCGGCAGAGCCCTGGGAGCCAAGGGATGCATCCCTGGTATCTGTCACTTGTGTTACACTTAATGCACTTGAAATAAATACTGGGTGTTAAGAACATGGAGCAGAGAAGGAAATTAAAAGATTTCCTGGTATATAAAACAAATTCACCACCAGAGTTGGGCGTCTCTCTTGTAGTGCCGTTTGGGCAGAAAGGTGTTAGGATGGGAAATACGTTTTGAAATGGAAGCGGCTTAAACTCTTTCTTTTGGAAGAGTCTAGTGCTGTGCTTTCTTCCCTTTTTCCTTTCTAACCCCAAAACGGTCTCCGATGCTGGGGGTGGCTGTCGGGACACAGCAGGACGCTGAGGGCGATGCCCTCTGGTGTCTCCATCCTCTTCACCGTGGGCGTAATTTGGGGGGTCCGGCTGCAGTGTGTGGGTTTGCCACTCCTCGTCCAAATGAGAGGTGGAAATTTGGGGAGCCCTTTTTTTTTAGGAGGGTTCTACGGGGAGCTGGTTCGGGCAGAGCACAAGCGGAAGCTTTGCAGGAGGGTACAGAAGTGCTGGCACCATCCGTGCTGCTCCCCCAGGCCGTCGCTCCCTGCGTCCCGGCCTTTAAATTGTGCTAATTCCCTCTCGACAGAGGCTCAGCGTAGTGCTCCCGCAGATCAAAACATAGTGATTTGTCATTCGCGCTTTACCCTGGAATATCTGTCACTCGCAGTACTGAAAATCTTCAGGAAAAACATGTTTTCATCCCCTTATTTCTGCAGTAAGAAGCTTCCCTCTGTATTTCAGTGACATCTATAATGAAAGATCCCACTGCCGACGGTTCGGTGTGGGGATATTGTTATCTTGACAGGCCTCCAGCAGATCTACTCCAGAATTGGTACCCTGAACCGCAGAAAGGTTATTTGCGTTGTCAGCAGCAAAGCACTTCCAGTGCTCAGATGACTGTCCCATTCATCATCTATCATTAGAGCGCTTAAGAGAAAGGGGAAAAAAAAAAAAAATCCCATGAAGAAATAGGAGAGGAATTCATCCCCAAAAATTCAGCCTGTTGCATTAGTGAGCTTTTATTTATTCATTCTGTTTCTCGATCTGCTGCATTTCTTCCTCATAGGTGGGTTTAAAGTAGAAATACAACTCTAATTGTTTCTGTTGTCTGGGCTCCGACGGAAGAGGGCGGGAGGAGCGGCATTGGGTTTGTGTTGAAAATGGGAAGCTGGAGCAGATGTATTTCTGTGCGGGAGCCCTGAGGGCTGTAACGCTGCAGCTGCCTCAGGACGGGCAGGGCGAGGTGGGCTCGGAGGTGGAGCGGGGTTGAGCACCGCAGTATCGGAGAGACATTGAGGTGCTGGCGCGTGTCCAGAGAACGGCAACGGAGCTGGTGAGGGGTCTGGAGAACAAGTCTCATGAGGAGCGGCTGAGGGAGTTGGGATTGTTTAGCCTGGAGAAGAGAAGGTTGAGGGGAGACCTTCTCACTCTCTACAACTCCCTGAAAGGAGGTTATAGCCAGGTGGGGTCAGTCTCTTCTCCCAAGGAACAAGCGATAGGACAAGAGGAAATGGCCTCAAGTTGTGCCAGGGGAGGTTTAGGTGGGATATTAGGAAAAACTTCTTTACCAAAAGAGTTCTCAAGCATTGGAACAGGCTGCCCAGGGAGGTGGTGGAATCGCCGTCCCTGGAGGTATTTAAAAGCCGGGCAGACGTGGTGCTGAGGGACATGGGTTAGGGGTGGTTTTGGCATAGGTGTATGGTTGGACTTGATGATCTTGAAGGTCTCTTCCAAGTGATTGTATGATTCTATGAATGTTGCTCTCAGTTGGCCGAGTTGGTGCAGTGGGAATCACAGTCCTCCTTTGCACCGTTCCGCACGCAGAAAGGGTCGGATTTAGCACTTTACATCGTCGGGATGTTCTGTCTTTGGAGTGGCAAATTTTGACTCTCCATCATGGGAGGCTTTCTTGATTTCTGGGGTGGCACATATTGTGCAGGATGATTATAATAACAAAAATCCAACTATTATTTTGCAAACCTTTACGATTGCTGCAGTGGGGGTGGTTTTGACCTCATCAAATTCTGGAGGAGTAAAGTGGACTCTCATGCATAAATGTGCATATTGTGAATGGTTCCATTTAATCTGTTGTTGCTGAACGGAGTTTTCTGTGTGAAGTTTCTTACTCCTCTTTGATTTTTTTAAATTTTTTTTTTTTTTTTTACATTAGAAGTACTTTCTTCTTGTGCATGTTTTCCACTTTAGAAGTTAACATTTTATAATTACGGGAATGCCCTTTAGGGTGTGCATTATGATCCGCTAATGAGATGCCTGAGAGGTCTCCTAATGACATCTGAACAACAGTCACAGCACATCGTTATTAGACCATTACACACATCCTTAACAATAATAAATACTCCTCCTTACCCTGATGCCATTGTCCTTTCGTGCTTAGCAAGAGGATCTGGGAGACTTCACAGTTCAAGTGCAAGGTGAGGAAGTGCATAAAATCGGCCGTTGTTTTGCACTGGTTTCTCTGAATGTCTTTGATGATGAGGATGTGGAAGGACATGCAGTCTGGGGAGAATTACGGTGTTTTCTTACTGCAGTCAGATTGAAAATGTCACGAGAACTTGTTGCCAACGTGCACGCGTACCCTCTGCTCTCCCTGTCTGCAGGGGCAGTCGTAAACATCACCCTCCTTCCGAGTGGGGACGTTGCTGAGAGAAGCAGCGCAACAGTAGTCAGTGGCTGGCTCAGAATTGCTTAAAAAGTGACGTCGGTAGAGGATGAAGGTGTCCCAGGGCAGGTCCTGCGTGGCAGAAGCAGCTTCTACCTTGTGGTAGAAGCAAGAGTGTCTCCAAGAAGGCAGCAGTTTACACAAATACGCAAGAAAAAAAACCCGTAAAGTTCTTGACTCCATCCATGACCAAGGATGGCATCGTGCAGTAGCCCTTGCGGTACACATTGCCGGCCACATTTCCCATGTGTATCCTTCACGGTACTGATAAGAAAGCAGATAGTAAGAAGCAAAGTACCTTTAGCAGGGAGTCAGATTCCTGGGAATCCCTAGTACGGAGTGGCGGTGAAGCACTCCTCCTGGCAGTAGAAGCCAGTGAATTGTTTGGAAAGGTAAGTGTTTCGGAGCACAACAGGATCAGTAAAATTTACATTAGTGCCAGAGGGCTTTAATGTTTATTAAAGCTTCCAAATAATGTATTTGCTATCTAGAAGTATTTGACAGATGTGCCAGTCAGCCATGAAAAAGTGAGCATTGGTTACTTCCCAGAGGAATCCAGACAATTTTGCTTTCTCTAATAGGAATAAGGTAGAGGACTGTAAAATGTCAAACAGCAGATTGCGTAGCATCATCAGCTCAAGCGCAAGCATAAGGAGCAAACGGACCATTTATCTAACAAAAGCCTGTTTGGTTTGGTTAGTTTAAATTGCAGGATGTCTGGGTTAAAGTCGTGATGAGATTTTCCGTGTAGAAATGAAGTTCGCAAATTGGCCACAGTGAAAAGGTAGCCAAGGCTTTCTGGTCACTCAGATCAGTGGACCAAGACTCTTCCTCATGTACCTATCAAAGTGATGAGCTAAGCTTATCGTCGCTGTACAAAAATTAACCTCTTCCAGTTCACGGTGACAAGTGGATGCGTCGTAGATTTCTGTCTTCGGGTGTTTTAACATTAATAAAGAAGCACGAAGTTTTGCCTTCAGCATTAATAAGGCAGCACTCCCCAAACATTAGCGGGCTGCCAGGTCTATCCCCTTCATTTAGAAACAGCAATCTCAGGTGTAAAAATTAAAACTAAAGTACAGCAACAGGTGGAAAGTGACGGTTAGTGCATTGCAAAAAAATGCATTGGCTTTAAAACAAGTCCTCCTCTTTTTTTTACCTGTCGATGTGTTTGTTTTGGTTTTTCCCTTGCCTCTGGCCTCCAAGCCGCGTGCATCAAAGCACGGATGATAGCTCTTAACTTCTTGTCCATCTCCCGCTTTTGCTGCTGCTGTACTTGGAGCTGTAATCCTTCACTGACAACCGCAGCTGATGCTACTGTGCAGACAGAAGGGTCCCAGCAGATCTGTTGAGCCGTGTTTATTTTTATTGTTTGTGTTTTGGCAGCGCTTGGAGGCTCTAACCCTGTGCCAGGAGCTCTCTAAATGCATGGCGAGAGCCTCGTCTCGGAGCTTCTAAATGGACTGGGCAGACACAGGACAGGGAGAAGTCCGGATTAGCGCAGATTGTTCCCCAACCTCACCCAGCACTGGTGAGGCCGCAGCTCGAGTGCTGTGTTCAGTTTTGGGCACCGCAGCGTCGGAGAGACATTGAGGTGCTGGCACGTGTCCAGAGAAGGGCAACGGAGCTGGGGAGGGGTCTGGAGAACAAGTCTCATGAGGAGCAGCTGAGGGAGTTGGGATTGTTCAGCCTGGAGAAGAGAAGGTTGAGGGGAGACCTCCTCACTCTCTACAACTCCCTGAAAGGAGGTTATAGCCAGGTGGGGTCAGTCTCTTCTCCCAAGGAACAAGCGACAGGACAAGAGGAAATGGCCTCAAGTTGTGCCAGGGGAGGTTTAGGTGGGATATTAGGAAAAACTTCTTTACCGAAAGGGTCATCAAGCATTGGAACAGGCTGCCCAGGGAGGGGGCGGAATCGCCATCCCTGGAGGGATTTAAAAGCCGGGCAGACGCGGTGCTGAGGGACATGGGTTAGGGGTGGGTTTGGCATAGATTTATGGTTGGACTTGATGATTTTGAAGGTCTCTTCCAACCCAAGTGATTCTGTGATTCTAAAATCCCCCCTTAGTCCTGCGGCTCTCCCCCAAATACTCTTTTTGTCCATCACAGTGAGACCACACCAACCAGAGCCTTCCTGCCGTCGCTGGAGGTCCAAAGGGTTTAGCCCATGGAAAGAAACCTCTCTCACCCCGCCCATCCTTAACGGCAAAAGCATGAGGAAATCTGTAGAAGATGTATAATCCAGTTAATTCTTTCTAAGGTCAGAAATTCAGAAGGTTTAGTTGTACTGCTCTGTACAGATGAATGTGGAGGTTCCTGAAGTGCTGTGTCGTGCTGCCGTGTGCAGCTTGGAAAGGAACCGAGCACAGGAGCGTCATTCCTCTGGGATGGACTATCTGACCCCTGACAGTATGGATTGTGTGAATGGAGATGTCAGTCTTACACAGTAGGATTGCCTTTAACTTTGAAAGAGGGCAGATTTGGATGAGATATTGGGGAGAAATTGTTCCCTGTGCGGATGGTGAGCCCCTGGCCGGGGTGTCCCAGAGCAGCTGTGGCTGCCCCATCCCTGGAGGTTCAAGGCCAGGTTGGACGGGGCTTGGAGCAACCTGGTGTGGTGGGAGGTGTCCCTGCCCAGGGCAGGGGGTGGGACTGGATGGTCTTTGAGGGCCCTTCCAACCCAAACCATTCTGTGATTCTGTGATGATTCTATGATTGGTTTAAGCGATGAAGCAGAAATCAAAGTCTGAATTTATGCAGAACACCCATGTATTCAGATCTTCAGCATTTACTATCCAGAAGCAAGGCTTTTCAGAGAGAGGTATTTTTACCTTTTGTTGTGGTTGTTTCTTTGCTTTGTTTTTCATACTGGAAAGTGTAATAACATGAAATATCCCTTATGGGCCAGACTGAGCAGCGCAAAGCCGGGCTCCCGTGGGAGGAAAAGCAGTGGTGTCTTTCCCAATGACACGGTCTAGATGATGGTGCCTCTCTGAGAAATCACTTGTGTTCAGGAAGCAAACAGCTCCCTCAATATCCCATGACAAGTTTGCTAAGCCGCTCTGCTTGGCGTTTCCTGGCTGTTTTCCTCCTCTCCAGCCGCTTGGTGGGAGAAGGAGCAGGAGAAGAGCGGGAGAGGGAGCACTCTGGGACTCCAGTTGCGCCTGGACCTGTGCGAATCGAGCCTCGCGCCTTGCTGCGCTCCCTGTGAAGTGCCACCAACGGATCCGCCCTCAGTATCGCAGGGAATTTGCTGTTTGAGTGCTGCTGTCACCTCTCTGCGTTTCAGATTCCCCAAGGCAGCTGGCAGCCACGCATAATTTGATCCTCTGAGTCCGTGCTCTTCCAAGGCATGTACAACATACCCACTTAATTATCCTGGCAAGTGCTGACTGGTCTGTGCCCCAGCTATGCCAGCCCTCGCCTTCCCGGCACCGCTCCCCTGCCAAATCCAGCCCCTCGGACCCGGCGTGCGGCTCCCTCCCTGGCCGTGTGTCCGTCCCTCCCGGGGGTGGCATCCCCAGCACCCACCTTGCATCTGCCCAGCCCCCTCTCTTGACTTAATTTCTTCTTTTTCTTAACCTTTACAAGAGCCTCCCTGTCTTCCCAGGCTCTTTCAATACAGTGTTTTTCAATAACTGAATCAATTCATTATGCTGTGAATTTGTTTTGGGTTGGGATGTTGAGTAATTAGACGTTCTTTAAGCTCATTTTGTTGTCGCCGTTTAAAAACGGCTGCGTACGGCATGTTTTCCTTAGGATGCTAATGTAGCTTAACTTTTTTTTACAGAGGAAAAAAAATACAATCTGAGGGCAAAATGGGATTTGCAGAGAGTACACACCGGGCGCAGAGCTGGGTGTGTGAGCGTGCGTAAGATCACGTCTCTGCGTGGAGTGATAGATTTATAGCAGAGCGGGCTGTGTTGTGAATAAATCAATCGTTAGATATAGATAATTTTCTGTTTATGAATCCTGCATAATTCACTTGTGATTTCTATTACTGTATTTGCGCTCACTGTATAGTTTGGACGAGCGGTGTGGCAGTTACTTTGGAGTTGTTTGCCTTGGCCGCGCGGTGCTCCTTCTTCATCTGCTTTGATGTTCACAGCATTTTTTCTTCTCTCTGCTTTGACAAACATTTTTGATCGTTTAACACAAAAATAACAGCTAATGCTCAGTAGGCGGCGAATAATAAAAAGAGCAGTAAGAATAGCTTTGCTTATGGTATCACACCAAAAACTTTCCCAGCGCAGGCGTAGCTGTTAGTTACATCTTCTTCATGCTAAATAGTGTTTGGGAATGTTGAGTGCGCCTTTGGGAGTGACGTCCTGGTGGGATGAGAGCAATTATTCGCCACAGTCTTCTAGAAATCCCTGGCTTGGGAATGGGCTCAGGCTCTCTGTGGGTTGTGGAGCATCTCCTTCTACCACGGAGTGTCCGATCCAGCTCAGGTGGTGGACATTGAGGTGCAGTAGAGTCACCCGTTGCTGACCAGAAGCTGAAGGTTCTTGGGAAGGTGGCCGTGGTTATTTTGGTGCCCACCGTGGGATGATAAAGTTTCCAAAAAACAGAATTAAAACTCAGTCATTCAGAACATGAGCTGCCTGGGTGAGAGCCACGGTATCCCACAGCTCATCGGAGAGGACAGGTAAGGTGTGAGCTGAGCCCAGCATCACTGCAGACCTGGGAAGAATGACGTACAGCATCTAAAACTTACAGTGTGATGTACCAGGTAAATGCATAACAAGATTCAGTAGATGGAAATTGAAGCTAAACAAATTAAAAATAAAATACATTTGCCCACTGAGACTAAGTAATCATCTGAAAAACTCCTCCAATGTGCTTAAATCAAGGGCTGGAAGCCTTCCTAGGAGGTGTGCTATACAGCAAACAAATCGTGGAGCTGCTGCAGGTAAAATCTTGTTGAACTCGGTGCTTGTGTAGTGGAGGAGGTCAGAGTGTGCACATGATCCCTTCTGGCTTCAAAATCTCTAAGTCTGTGGCATACCACCTAGGCGGTGATAAATGACATTTATCACGCGCTTTCCCATCTGCAAGCTTCTTCCTGCCTCCCTCCCCAGGGCTGCTCCCAACATCTCCTGCCTCTGCCACCGCCTGCTCCCTCCCAGGAAGGACACACAGCTAGAACTTGCTTTTGGACTTAGTAAACCAAGTGGGAATTCTTGGGTTTCCCGAGAAAGGCTGCAAATCCATCCATCTCTTTTCCTATGCGTTGGAGGCTGAGGCGTGCGATTCATTTGAGTTTATGCGGTTTGGAAGGTAGTTGTTGAAGGTAGGAGTAGAGTTTTTGTTTGTAGAATGGGGAATTGATATTCTGATGCTGGAAGTTTTTAATATATTTTAAAAGCTCACAGGGTAATAGATGGGTGCTTTTTCTTGTAATAAAATGAGATATTGAAATAAATATACGCTGAGGCAAGTTTTAACTCTTGCAGGTTGTAGATGTCTAGTGTTTAATAGTATCTACTTCATAGTATATGTTCTTTTTCCATTTCTGTGATATATTCGGTGAGCTCCCAGTTGCTGCTAAATTATATATGGATATCTGATCAATGTACATCTTATTAACTGAAACATATCCCTAAGATAAGCAAGTTAGTTTGGGCTTTTATTGTTAATTGAGTTTTTTTTGACGGTAGCAGCTGAAGGATTGCTAATGTTCGTGAATTTGCATGATGTTAAACATCTGCTCCTCTTAGCGGGAGCTTTCCCAGAGTTTCACGTAACTTGTAAATTCAAAATGGGAATAAAACTCAGGTACTCGGCCTTTGAGGGGTTTAGCCGTGTGTAAAGCGGGCGGGCGGGCAGCGCTGTGATGGGAGCACGATGCAATTAGCCGGCTTTGCCTAAATGTCACGTCAGCGGCGCGTGGCTTCCGCCGTGCACGGCCCCCGTGAAGATCAGGGTCTCCGGTGGCGCCGGGAGGCAGCAGGACGCTCCTGGCGTTATTATGAGACGTGACAGAGACATCCCAGCGCCGTTACCTGCGCTGTAATTGCTGCAAAGCGCTGCCTGGTATTTTAGAGGAAGCTTTCTCTCAGCGATCCAAAGTCAAAAGGTTGATAGCATGACTTCTTCTAGATTAAGATTTGCGTTAATTTGTCTTCACCCTAAATCGTTCTGCTCAGACCTCGTACTTACAGCCTATAAAAAACAGAGCAAGGGACGGTTCAAAACTCACAGATGTCTCTAAATGGCAAGAAATCTCTGAATTTCACCAGGCTTTCTCGATATTCTCCTCTGTCTTACTGCAGCAAGCTGCAACGCTTGATCAGAGGAGGCTGTTCATAAAACTTGTTGAGAAAAGCAGGTTTTTTTCCTCCTCCTTTTCCACCACGCAGGAAAAGCAGGAGGGAAGTCCATCACATCTCTCCGTGCATGTGCAAAAATGAGCAATTAAAGGAAGAGGAAGATAGATGGGAAGAGACAGATAGAAAATTTGCATGGAGGAATGGGGATTTGCGATGAGACCCCTGAAGAGCTGAAGTCATCTTTGATTTTCCTGTCCCTGTGTAAACCTGCTCTGTCAAGTCAAACAGGCCGTGAGGCCACGGATTATTGGTGTAAAGAGTTCACAAAATCGTCTCGCTCAGACTCAGCAGTCTCATGTTTTGGGACCGCATTTTTGCAGTTTAGGCATGCCAGCACTTTTCATTCTGTATGCATGGAAATGGGCTGTTGCTGATAGGCAATTTAGCCGTAAACGGCACAAGAATTAAGGAGCCACGCTCATAAATAAATTTGTATCCTGTAACATTTTAGTTTAGTCCTTTTCAGCTGCTTCTAACAATACCAGATAAAGCCCGAGTAAAGCATATGAAAGGATGGGCTGTTTGAAAACAAAGCCTTTCTCAAATCCTTTAATTTTGTCTAGAAATGTCATTTTCAGTAACCACATCTCTTTTGCCCTGTGGAAGCGGATGAGAAAACAAAGCTTAGTGCTCCCATCCCCTGGACTGAATTTCTTCCTGGAGCTTGAAATCTGCTATAGGAAGAGCTGAAAATAGCCAGCATGGTCTAAGAGGAACTGTCAAATAAAACAGCACCCCCGGTGCCTCCTGCCTTAGAAATGACACGCTTCAGCCTGCCCCAAACTGCTCTTTATTACCACATTTGGCTGTGGCAAAGGGTTGCCTCCAAAATTAGTGCCACAGGAGTTCACCTTTGGCGGTGGTTTATTTGTGCTGGGTTATTACTATACTCCCCCGTGGCGGCAGCGAGCAGGAGCCCGGTCCTGCCGTTGCGGGTGGGTTTGTGGCAGGGGATGGTGCCAGGGATTATTGGGATTAGCAGCACAACCGCAGGTTTTCCAGGGCTGGAGCCCAGAGCTGAGAGCACGAGGGCTGCCATGGGTGAGCTGCACCCAGGGTAAGCTCCTCCAGTGCTTTTGGAGGGTCACGAGAAGTTCGAATTCTCCATAGGTACCTTCCTGTGCGGATAATGGCAGGCTTCTCTACTGAGCCTGGATCATAGAATCATAGAATCACTTGGGTTGGAAGAGACCTTCAAGATCATCGAGTCCAACCATAAACCTATGCCAAAACCACCCCTAACCCATGTCCCTCAGCATCGCATCTGCCCGGCTTTTAAATACCTCCAGGGATGGCGATTCCACCACCTCCCTGGGCAGCCTGTTCCAGTGCTTGATGACCCTTTCGGTAAAGAAGTTTTTCCTAATATCCCACCTAAACCTCCCCTGGCACAACTTGAGGCCATTTCCTCTTGTCCTGTCGCTTGTTCCTTGGGAGAAGAGATTGACCCCACCTGGCTATAACCTCCTTTCAGGGAGTTGTAGAGAGTGAGGAGGTCTCCCCTCAACCTTCTCTTCTCCAGGCTGAACAATCCCAACTCCCTCAGCCGCTCCTCATGAGACTTGTTCTCCAGACCCCTCACCAGCTCCGTTGCCCTTCTCTGGACACGCTCCAGCCCCTCAATGTCTCTCCGACGCTGCGGTGCCCAAAACTGAACACAGCACTCGAGCTGCGGCCTCACCAGCGCTGAGTACAGGGGCACAGTCACTGCCCTGCTCCTGCTGGCCACGCCAGTCCTGATACGGACCAAGATGTCATTGGCCTTCTTGGCCACCTGGGCACATGCTGGCTCATGCTAACGACCGCACGGCTTGTGTCATGGATTTTACAGAGAGCTGCTGGTGCCACTGGCCCTTCGTGCAGCCCCTGGCGTTGTGTGGAAGGGTGGTTTGGTGACCAGCGGGGCTCAAATCCTCTAAAAGCTTCTGTTCACGTGTGGGTTCACACCTCCTGTCGGGTGAGCTGTGCACTACGGGCTCGGAGCCGGGTGCTCCGCAGGTGTTACCAGATCATTTCTGATGTTTAGAGAAGTCCTGACATTTCTAGTAATCGGTGCATTGTAAGGCACCTTGCACGATCATATGTTACAAGGAGATTAGTTTACCCATCAAAGCAAGCTCTGCACTCCCTCACTTTTATTTTATGTTAACTGCATTCCTTTGAAGGACACTTATTCCCCAGACTTGCCGTTTCTCCGTTATCTGCTTTGACTCAGAAGCGGCTGAAGATTGCTCGGGGATCGCACTGCAAAAACCTGCTAGAATTCACAGAAACCAGGAGTAAAATTCTTAAAGAGGGCAATTATTGAGGGAACTGGATTAATGATCTGTCATCACAATTTAGCCACATTCACCACTGACCTTTCACAGAGAGGATGCTCTTGATAAATGTAGTTCATTACGGAGTTCTGACATGAAAACAGAATGCCACTCTGTGTTTCTTGGCAGGCTGATCAATATTTTATCTGCCAAACCATGCAGAAGTGCTAAACAGGATGAATTACGTAGCCGCTGCAAAACAGAGCAAGAAACAGCATTGCTCGGCGCGAGCAGAGCACGTAGATGTGGCAGTCAGGGACCACATTTTAGCCACCAGACCTTAATACGCTGGATTTTTCTTTTACTTTTCTTCTGTCTCATTGTTTTTCTTTGCCTGTCTGTTTGTTGTTGTTTTTTTAATTCAAACAGTGCCAGGCTTCACTGGTTTTCAAAGTGCTGTAGACAGATAAAAAGGGCTTGTTTTTTTCGGAGATCTCCCCGAACGGGGAGGGGGAATCGCGGGGTTCCCTAGTGCGGTTCCTCGCTTTGGGCTCCATCCTACGTCACATCAGGCGACCGTGGCTGCTGCAGGAGTTAGGGCTCGGGGATGGAGAGCCACTGCAGGCTGCTGCTGGAGAATGTATTTAATGGTCTGTTTCTACCCCCCAAAAATTGCCAGAAATCCCTGTATTTCGAGAGTGGCAAGTATATTGAAGTTTTATCCAAAGAGCGCAGGAGGGAGCTGCGCCTTGTGCAAGGTTTGTTTGAAAGTCACCAGTGTTTTCTTCTTAGGGCTAAAAAGTGGGATGCAGAGCTCACAGGAGGGACAGGGTGATCTCCAGCTGTGGGATGGGAACAAAGGCAACTCTGCCCAGAGCATCCCACCACATCCCACCACAGGAGACAAACCACGCAGCTTTTCCTGGGGAAGGCTTGTGTTTGTTGTACAAGGCGTTGCTATCAAAGGAGGTTTGTGTTCAAAAAGTAGAGTGGCCATCGGTAAAAGTGAGAGAGTCGCTTGAAATGGTGAAGGTGGCCTTTTAATTATCTTTATTTTTTTTAATTCCTAAGCTGGAATCCAAAGGTAGTGGTATTATGTGTTGTTATTAAAGTCTATGTTTAAAAAAAAAAAAACCAACCCCTGTGTTAGATGATCAGCATTTCGGATTTGCCATCAGATGCGGATGGTATGCCCCTACCTCTCCTCTTCTCCTGGAGGCAGCAGAATAAGTCGTCCTAGGGCCACGGTTAAAGATGGAAAAGGAACATGTGTGACTTTTTTTTCTATCCAGCCCTCTCATGGAGAAAGATGAATCAAGTGGAGAACTAGGTTAGGGCAGGGAAGACAGAGTAGCGTCTTTAGGTCATCCCAAATCTGTGTCTCCAGCTCTCTGTGTCAGGGTTCCCCCAGCTGTGTGGTGGGAACGGTGCCCTGAGCCCATCAGCAGGCGATGTGGACGCAGGATCAGCTGGCTGTGGTACCACACGGCCACGTAGAGCACACACGGTGGCATTTCTAGTGTTCAAAAAGAGGGACGGGAAGCAGTCCTTCCAAACCCATCTCGGACAGGCGGTGGCCATCACGTCCCAGAGTGCAGGCTGGGAGACCCACCTCCAGGCAAAGCCACCTCTGGAAACTCAGAACTTATCAGGGCTGGTCGTGATTGCAAACAGAATCCAAGTCGCCGGGAAGCCGTAACAAGGAAACCAAGCTGAGAGACATCCATTAACGAGGCCTACCAAGGAGAGCAGTCTGAGATGAGATAAACTGCTAATGAGGAGCTCGCGTTGCAAAGGGAACTGCTGGGGGCACGGAGCGGAGAGGAGAATGGGGGTAAGCAAGAAGGCATCAGGTGGTTTTTCTGTGATTCTTCTGAGCAGCTATGGTTGGAATACCTGACAGAAGAGCAAACGTGCAAGAGGCAGCTGTGCTGCAGGACACCCAAAGAGACAGTGTTTAGTGGATAAAGCTGGTGGATCCCAGGCACAATGTAAGAAGATTACGAGTGTCCTGGACAGCAGGAGAGAGGTGGGTGGGAAGGAGAGAAAATACAGAGCTGTCCTTCGCAAAACCTGTACAGCGAGGAAGGACTGTTAGCAGCCTCCATAGGGAAGACAGGTTAAAAGATGAAACAACAATGCCTAATAAAGGAGGGGGAGGATCTACAGGAGAGCCTAGCTGTCCTTGGCGTTGGCTTCCCAAATGCTTCAAGTTGCTTGACCGCGTCTCCTCCTTTCCTGGGGGGAGAGGAGGAGGAGGAGGAGGTGTATTTTATAGGGTGCCTCCAGCATCCACGGCTGGTGACTGGAATGCTTCAGAGATGCTTTTGAAATAGCGTTAGGTCCAGGTTATGCCGCAAAACGTCAGCTCAGACTTCCCAAGTATGGATGATTTTGGAACTAACGCTTTTGGCCAGACTTACTCTAAAGTCCTAGTCTTAGCTCAGAGTATTTCCTTTGACCTGGAGTGGTTTTCCCACTGTTTTTCCACTACACTGAGATGAAATATATCAATTATACATATATGTTTATATGCATATATGCATATACATATTACAGTTTTAGTGCATTTTCCTATCAGTCTTTTAGTTCTGCCAAAGAGGCACAAATTATTAATCCGACACCCCGGGACAGAACTTTATTGCTTTCCCTCGCCGCTTTGCGGGTCGGGTGCTCTGAGGCAGCTGCCCGTGCCTGGCTGCAGCCCTCGGATTTTGGGGGAAAACACTCAAAGGTGCGAGACCCGCAGAGTCTGGTCACGTTCGCACTGTGGAGACGTGCCGAGGGATCCGCTGGCAGCAGAGCTGGAGAGCGGGGCTTTCTCCGGAGGGAGGTGAAGGTAATGAGGTTTTGGAGCAGTTTTAACAGGGGCCGAGAGCACCTTCTGACCTTCCGACTGTGGTGTGGGTTAACAGCATGTGAAACTGAACTTACTTTTTTAAAAAGGAGACATAATTGTGTTATTACCAGGTTTTCTTGCATTGTAGGTGGCGGAATGGCGGGGAGGATGAGGCTCTGCTGGGTGGATGGTCCCTGACCCCGGACACAGAGCAGTTGTCGGGGGGGGAAGTGTTGTCAGTTTATAGTGGGATTTGGGAATTGCTGCCAGTGGCTCTCGCCAGTTCCCTCCTTCTGTGGTTCCCTTTATTTCCCTCTTTGTGCCCATCGCGTTTGCCTGGAGGCTGCAGCATGGCTGTGCCCCTCCGAAAGTGCCAAGATGAGCACACCTACCCTGGGCTGTCCTGCAGCCCACGTGAACATGTGCTCTTTTTTTTTCTTTTTTTATTTTTTTGAAAAGAACAGTGTTGTGGTGGCTTTGTTTTCAGAGCATGGAAAAATCTCAGGTCCCACGTGCACAGGAATAGAGGTGCGATGTTTGGATTCTGACATCTGCTCCTTGCGCGTCCTGCTTACATCTTCCCATTGCGTTAACGCACAGTTCATGCTAGAAATTCGGTTTAAACGGGTAGTTCTGCTCAGTTTTGACTGAGGCTCCAGTGTTGAAGGAACAACACCACCTGTTTAAGCCTCCGGTCAGGTGCACGGTATCACACCGGTGCCAGAAAAGTTGTCGGTACAAACTTAATAAAGTGAGAGGGGCTGTTAGAAGAGATGAGGGGGCTTCAGAAGCACTTGGGTCCTTTTACAATTCTGCCTTTTGTGGTCAGAAAGAGGGTTAAGGTGGAGGTGAGTCAGAAGGCCACCAAGGGAGGAAGGCTGGGAAAGCAGCACCGCAGGCAAAGTTAGGGGGTATCCGCGAAAAAGACTCAACTGCAGGAAATAAAAGGTCTGGAGGCCGTAAAGGAGGGGCTGCTTTGGTATGTGCTACTGGCAAAAGCTGACAGGAGGAAGAAGTGAGAAATAAAAAGGGCTCACGGGAGCTGCCGGGGTGGGCTGATCTGGCTGCGATGCACGCGTGGACCCTGGCATGGGGAGGTCCCTGCTGTGGGGAGGACGGTGGAAGTGGGTCAGCCCAGCCGGGTGTCACCGTGTGGTTTGCCTGGAGCCCTGTTTGTGCTCACGAAGGGAAGCCACAAAGCAGAAACAGAGGTGGAAGCAAGTTAAATAGATTTCCCTGTCTTTGTTAGCCTTAGATACATCTCTGGGATTAAGATTTGACTGCAGAGAAAGGAAAACTCCAGCTCAGAAAAACTATTATTGCAGTTGCTAAAATGGTATTTACAACAGGATCACAAAATTGCTTGATTAAACTGGATACGGCAATCAAATTTTCTCTTAAATAGGCACGTGATTGGAAGAAATTTCTTCAAACTGCCTTCACAATAGCCACCAAATGGCATGGTCGGGGGAAAAAAAAACTAAAAAAACCTCCAGAAATAGTAAACAAGACTAATAGTAGCCGAGTAGCCTCATTTTTTTCTTTAAAATGAGACTGATCCCATGTGGGACCCAGAGCTCTTTGGAGGTTGTTTAGAGAGAAGGAAAAATTCTACAGCTGCTTAGTATCCCTGAGCAGTGGGGAGCTCTCGAAACTAGAAGGGTCTGAATCGAGGCTGGAAAATAAGCCTTGTCTTGCAGTTATTGCTCGTGTAGCAGTAGGGCACGGACCTGACGGGTGAACACATGTCCAGCCTCTGCGTCCTCCCTCACCTTCTCAAGTCACGGTGTTTTTGAAGTTGTGAGTAAAAAATAAGAAGAGTGGAAAAAAAAAAAAATCTTGGTAGTAGATGGGTTTGCTGTCAGAGAAATGCCTCCCACCTGGAATTCTGATTGCGTTTGGGTTGGAGTGGGACCAGAGGACCCAAAATGGTGCAGGTCAGCAAGAAAAGGACCGGAACGCTAGTTGTCAGTATGCCAGAGACTTCTGTTATTTTTCAGAGGAATAAAGTTTGGAGTCTTTGGGGGGCTGACCTACAAGGGTGTTGCCCCCTAAACGAGGGGCAGATGTCACGGATGGAAATACTTGACACAGTTACGATTTAGCAGCAATTTGAAATTTATTAATCATTTGAGGTAGATCAAGAGGTTGAGTTCTAGCAGCGCTTAATCATGAACTGATGTAAAGGTTTACAAAGTGGTTTAACTAAATAACTGAATAGCAACTTGATTACAAGTTCAAAGATGATGAGATTGACACTAACTTACTACAAGGTATCCCAAACCAATACATACGCATACGAGCAAAAGCACAGATCTCAAATTAATGCACATACATATAAGTAAAGCCTGTAAGTGCGTGTGCACGCGCACTCCCCCACACCGGTCTATAACCACTGAGATCAAAAATGGCTTCATATTGCATGACTCTAAGGGGACATTGGGTGCCCCTTCTAACTCCTCCGCGGGAGGGTGCTCCAGGGCAGAGTCAGCCAGGTTTCTGCGAGGCACCAGCCACTGTGGTCTACGCTAAAGCGGGCAGATTTGCACAAAAACCACAATTTCCATTCTTCATCCTGCCAAACTCTGCCAGACGGCAGCTGAGCAGAAAAGGGCCGTAACATCTTATACCACTTTGGGCATGTGGATGTTTCTCCTCTAAGAGGATGCCCTTAAATCAGAGCAAGACATTCCCTGGAGGAGAACCATGGAGGAGCTGGCTGCTGCCGGCACAGCAGGAACTTTCAGGGTCCGGAAGGTTTAATCTGATTCCTTCAGCCAAGCTGGTGTCACTTCCGAGTGAGCGGCTTGAGGGCTTTTCCGTGATAATAACCTTGTTTTCCCCTGGTCAGGGGCCGAGGAAAGCATTTATGTCAGTCTGCAGCGGGGTGGTGGGTGCAGCTCCCCGGCCGCAGCGGCTCCCCGCAGCCCTGTCCTCTGACATCCTTGGGCTGCCTCTAGGGATTCCCGAAGGTCAACCCTGTGCTTGGGGATGCTGTTAATTACGTCTGCGGCACTTTCTAAACATCAGCTTCCCCGGGTTTATTTTTTACTTTACGATCACAGGATAGATGTGTTTAGAGGCTGAAAGAGTTGGGGCTGTTCAGCCTGGAGCAGAGAAGGCTCCGGGGAGATCTTATTGCAGCCTTCCAGTACCTAAAGGGGGCTACAGGAGAGCAGGGGAAGGACTTTTCACTAGGGCATGTAGTGATAGGACGAGGGGGAATGGCTTTAAACTGGAAGAGGGCAGGTTTGGATTAAACATTAGGAAGAAATTTTTTACTTTGAGGGTGGTGAGGCACTGGAACAGGTTGCCCAGAGAGGTTGTGGATGCCCCATCCCTGGAGGTGTTGAAGGCCAGGCTGGATGTGGCCTTGGGCAACCTGGTCTAGTGGGAGGTGTCCCTGCCTATGGCAGGGGGGGTGGAACTCGATGATCTGCAAGATCCCTTCCAACCTAAACCATTCTATGATTCTGGGATTTTACCTTTATGAAAATGTAGAGCCAGTTTCATGTGGGTGGGGATTACAAATCTGAGTGTGAACGTGTGTAACCGAAGGGTCGTAATTTGGAAGGGCACGTGCTGGGGAGCATCCTTGGCAGCGGGATTTAGGAAAACCGCCAGCTGTTATAGACGGTAGCGACTACAGGAGCTGCTCGAGCACAGAGCCGAGCGATGCTGTGTCCGCAGACAGCCCGTCTTTGCCTCTGCCTTATTTTTCCCTCTAGGAAAGCTTCCTTCTCCCTTTAGGAGCTCAGCGCTTTAAAGAAGCGACTGTACGCGGTCCGGTAACGCGGTCTTATCTTTTAGGTGACACCTGCACGATGGCAGACTACAGCCGGCTCAAAAGCATCCTCCTGGACCTGCAGGCTCATCGGCAGAGCCCGCCCAGCCGCCCGGCCGAGGACAGAGCGTCCCAGAAGCGCCTCTTAGTTGAAGAGATGTTTAAGCACTTGGATATAAACAGTGACGGGCATCTCAGCAGCTCGGAGCTGGCTCAGGTGGGTCTGTTGTTCAATGAAAATGGAATTACGAAGCGGATTGCTTTTTTCTTTCATTCGAAGTGTGAATTGAATGTAACGCAGCAGCGCTCGGGTGAGAACAGTCGTTTGTAACTGTCCAAGCGGCGGCAGGTAACGGAGGAAAATGTACCGCTGCATGAGAGTCTCCCTCTGCATCTCCGGGGAGACGGCGTTGTCTCCGACGTTTGAAGCTCCTCTACAAACAAAAAACATGGCAGCTTTCCAGCCCCATCCTTGCTCCTGAAAATAGATACTAATCCTCACTGCTAACCATCATCTTCTGAAGTATTTCCAGCTAGCCAGCTTGGGGAGAATTAATTTGCATTTTTAGGTGTGTGTAAGTTAGGCAGAAATCCCTTAATTCTTCCTCCCTGCCTTCTGGACCATGCGTTAACATGTAGTAATGTGACAGCAAAAGTTGGAATGTTTTTTAACAGATTTATTTTCCAAAAATCTCTAAGCAAATACTGCAGTGTTGATTAGCAGAACCTAATAACGATGGAAAAGGCGAGAGCTTGGAAAAAAACCCTGTTATTTCTAATTACGGGCATGCTGTGCTGTTGGAATTCATCTCACCGGTGAAGTGAACCGAATGCACAGCCTGGGCACTTGAGCTGGTTGTTCTGTGTCCTGAACGTGCATTTTGCGTGTGCAAACGTGAGAAAACAGTCCTGTAAATACGAGAAAATGCCAGAGGTGGGAAAATGCTGTCCATTTTCCATTTCATCGTGTCATCCATGGGAAGAATTAGAAGTAAACGCCTTTTAAGAGCCTTTTGGAAGCCGGTACCTGCCTGGGACCTGTTCCGGTTTCCAGCGCTGGCACGTCAGTCACCCTTTGCTGGGCAGGAGCGTCTCGTCTGTGCTCCCACATCCCAGCAAACGCGAGGTGCGGTGCCGTTCCACTGGGAGCAGGCAGGGGACGGGCGCAAAGCTCGCTCCTCCCTGAGCTCGCTCCCCTGCGGGACAGTTTGCGCTGAATTTGAATCCTCAGGCTGTTGAGGTGACGCAGGATCCTGCCTGCACAACGCAAAGTGTCGGCGTAAATTCCCTTCAGTCTCAGAGCTATGAATATGTACAATGCTTCATCTAAATGCGATCATTTCTCTTTTTATAAAGACATGGTAGGTCGGAGAAAACACTTTTATCTGAATTCAGAGCCAGCTTTTGCATAGTGACGTCTAAGCGTCTGTTCTGCTCTCCAATTTTTTCCCCTTTTTACATGAAACTTATTCCGTCAGGATATTAAAACTCAAGTCGCATGGAAGTAAAGGTTTGGCAGCCGGCAGGCCATTGCCATTAGGAAGAAAGAGTGACCTGCATTTTGAGGAGCTGGACTCGGCGCTTTAAGCTCTGCTCCAAAGTCACTATGGGCTTCGCTGGCAGATGTGCTTGGAGCCCAGGTCTCTCTCACCAGAGCGAGCACAGACCTTGGCTACTATTATTTTAATTCTTCTCACCGTTAACCAAATTGATAAACGTGCTTGCACATCTGGAGCCCCCTCCAATTTGTGATGGACCCGCATAAGTTCAGCCCTCAGCTGGGAGCCCTCCGACCCAGACATCCTCCGCAGAGGCTTGCCCCCAGCACTGCTGAGCTGGCACCGCGATCGCTTCTCAAAAGACAAAATAATGCCAGATAATGCAGAATATAGATAAGCCGTGACTACTTTTAATCCTGAACTGGGCACTGCTCTTGGGCTCCTTGGTGGGAGCGTGGCCGAAGTCCCGACTAGGCTGAGGACGCGTCCGAAGGGCTCTTGCGGCGGCAGAATTCACATTTTATGTGTAGTGTGTCAATTCTTTATTTTTCTTGTCAGCTCTAACAACAAGGTGATTTTCACGTGCTCTTATGTGACCAGTTTATTCACCTGCTTTTCAAGGTTTGGGGTTTTTTGGGGTTTTTTTTTGGGTAATGAGCAATTTTTATTTTCCGTGTTATAGTCTTAAGAGAAATAGTCTTGCCTTGTTAGGTAGGTTTGTGATTGATTTGTGTTGGCTCTTTAATTTGAAGTTCTCTGCAACTTTAAAATTCCCCCAGTGATGGGAGTTTCATTGCCCCTGGGTAGAGGCGGCTGAAATGAACGTGGCGCGATGGGACCTCGTTCTCTCTGGCTGCTGGATGAGCTGCTGCTGTGCATTTTCGTTGTTTTATTTAAAAGAAAAATAGTCTCTCGAGCACCATAACCTTGTCTGCGAGGAAAAACTCAAGGCAGGTAACGTGTGCTGCTGCAGACAAAAGTCATTTTTAAGATCTGAAGGGAGATCTTTAGGAGGCTTGCTGCAGAAGGATTCATCCCAAAGGAGAAACAGGAAGCAGAATCCCTCGAGAGAGGACAGTCCTGCATCGGGGCAGCACCTAGCGCTGGGAGACGGCAAAGATCTTTGCCCACTTGTTTGTTGTCCACAACAGAATTATTTTGAGCAAAAAGATGCTGGCGGATGGTCCGTCCCCCTCCGTTCAGAGCTGCTCTGACTCCGGGCTGCTGGCAGATCCCGTCACCGTTTCCCTCTGCAGCCGGCAGTGTGAAATGCTCGTGTAGTTTTGCAGCCGTGGGTGTGCAGGGCTATTAACAACGGTAGTAATTGGGATGTTATTTCCATTTAAAACTTTAATGTATTTTAAAGTCAGATTCATAAATCTGCTGAATTTGTTGCAGCTGAAGTGGTTTGTGTTGGGGTGGTTTTTTTCCTGACGTTAAATCAAAAGGACTAGTAAAAACTTGTCAGTCTTATGAAAAGTTAATCAATTTTCAATACAAAGGTAGACAAAGGGAAATTTCCATCTTTAGAAGATTGATCTTGGAAGTTATGGTTGATCTCACTTTCATTGAACATTTTTACTTGCTAGGTGAAGGGTCATTTTTTTAGCATTATTACCTTAAATTGCTTCAATATAATGGGCCAAGACTGGAATAGTAAATAAAAGACTCCCTGGGCTACAGCAAAAAGCCTTCCAGCCCAGAAGATGCAACATTTCAGCAGTTTTCTTCACGTTGTACAATAAATTCAGAGAAGCCAACATTTTCATTATGCTTGGGTCTGATTTTGGCTGTTTGCTAACTTGGATGTACGACTTCTAAAGCTGTCTTCATTTTTAACGTAGAATGTGTGAAATGTTTACAATACGTAAGAAACAAACTGTCAGGGGCTGGAAAAACACATTAGTGTTGAATGCACCATCTACTCTTGCCCATTCTAGTCCTAAAAGCGAGGAATACAATTTTGTCCCTACCTACAGAGGAGAGAGGAAAAACAGACTTTCTTTTTTCCCTGTTGAGTATTTATTTTTTGATACATCTGCAAAGGAAAAACGTGTTTCTGTGCTGCTGCTGGAGGAAGATGCTCCTCACCCTCACCAGTCCGTGGCCCGTGAATTGCAGCAGCAATGTGAATATCAGTTGTATCTTGATACAAAGCAAATATGTGACAATAGATGCGATATATCAATATCTGTTTCCCCGAAGGTTGTTTAATGGAAAATCTGCTGTTTGAGGCAGGACGGCAGTCTGTAGCTTTACATTACGTGTAAGATTCTGTTCTCTTTGCTATAGCTAATGAAGAAGGAGGACCTGGAAGATGATTTATTGGATTGTACGCTGGAAGACCTTCTCCGGTTTGATGATTACAACAATGACGGCAGCTTAACCCTGCAGGAACTCTACACAGCCTTCCGTAAGTCCCAATTGTCTGTCCTGGGTGTTGAAAGATTGCAAATATCCATGATGGCAATGTTGTGTTCCCAGACACGGTCAGCAAAAATAATCCCTTTTTGTATTGAATGCTATGAAAATACTATGGAGGGCTTGTTTCTAAGGATTACTGTGCTCTAAAGGATAAGCATGAACTAGGAGGTTGGTAAAAGTGGCTTGTTGTTTTCTTGTGTATTTTGTTGTGCTTCTTGTTGATGGCTTCTTGTCAATGGCAATGGAGAGATGTTGGTGAACTGGCCGGGTCTGTAGAGCTGAGTATGTGGTTTCAAAGAAGCCCTGAGGAAACAGGGTTGAAACCTCTCCAAACGTCTTGTGCTAATGTGAGTTTGCTTGCTGTGGGGAAGGCGTTTTACTGGATATTCTGCCTGGGAATGATGTTTTTCTGCCTTTTGTTTCCATGTTAGTAAGTGTATTACGGTGTGCAATCTCAATACGTATCTTGGCACCATTTGCAAGCACCCCTATATCACAGAATTAAACAATGTGAAAAAATAAGTACTTGTGTTATCCCATTTATCTTCATAACTTTATGTTGATGCTTTTAGTTAAGGTTCTATTAAAGTCCTTCTCTGGAAAAGGCCTACGTTGTCACCTGGATGATAAGGAGTTTTATTGATGCCTGTCCCTTTGGAATACTAAAAAAGAAAGAAAATGTGGGGGGTTTGGAGACAAACAAGATAGAGTGCTTGTGTGTGGTTTATCAAAGACATTGCTAATGCTCTTCAAACAAAACCAGGATTCAGCTCTTGAGTGCAGTGAAAAGGCCGATAACGAGCTGGTTACCTCTTAAGCTGCATTTTCAAATCTTTGGCATTTTAATTTCACTTTCTAAACCAGGGTACCCTGATCCGGTGCCTGCTGGGTGGGAAAAGCTCAGTGTTCATGAGAGTCACCATGTGCCCCACACCAGCACTTTGCATTGATGCTCTTTGGCAAGCCACGATGCTAAGGCAGAACCTCTATTTTTGCCAAATATCCTGTTTTCTAAAGAGAGTGGTTTGTTTTCTCGACTTCTGGCTTTTCATTAAAAAAACCTAAAACGACTTTGGATAATAATGTTTAAAGTGCTTTAAAATTAGCCCCAGTTGTCACCTTGGACCTGTTTGAACCACATATGCATTTAATTCAACTGAGCGCACTCAAACCAGCAGATATACAGTAAAACATAAAACCTCATACATTAAGAAGGCCATAAAGTGAATTAACCCAGCTATAAAGGCTTGACACACAGTTATTTGGGAGCATATTTGGATCAATGGGTTCTCAAAGTCACAGCAACTCGAAGCTGAATTCCAAGAGTCATTTGTATGAGTTTTTGGTTCAGTGAATTTTAAGTAGGTAATGAAAATAAGACAAGTACAAAATATTAGCCAATGAACAGAGATAGTAATCGATAAACCGCAAAAATATTGTAACAAAACCCAAGGCATAGCAATGAGTGTCTATCAAAAGGGCTTTGTATATGAAGAGAATTGTTCTCCATCTGAAGCTGAAAATCAAACTTATTCTGCATTTTCAATTTTCCCAGAATCTCCACTTTTATCAGAGCGGTTAGTGGCTCATCAGTTTTTAATTTAAAAACAAATTTCATTGCTTGCAGCTTTAGAAACTTTGGGGATTCTGAAAGCAAATGATAGTGCTTGGAGAAAGTATATCTTTTTCCTTTATTTTATTACCCTGTGTAGGAAAAACATCTCCAAACGCTTGTCTTAAGCACACACTTTGGTTCGCAGTCCTTTAAGTGTTCATGAAATCTGTGGTTCGTTAGGAGCTAGACTTTGGCTTGCAACAGCAGTTTGAAGGTACAACATCCCGCACATTTTTCATATTTGTGGCCCATTAGGGCCATCCTTTTGTTGCTTGAAATTCACCCAAGCCACTCATTTTTGCATGCTGGCAGCAGGCTGTGGGGACGGCTGCTCAGCAAGCCGAGGAACATAATTACCGCAATTCAGTGACATCAGAAAGTCTCAATCTAATTTATCCTCTCAAAAACTCCGTTACATCTGTTTCGGTGTGCTCTGGTATAGCGTCGCAGTGTTGGAAAGGTTTGAAGATGACCTTGATGATGTGAAGAGCTTTCCAATTTGTTGTTCTTGTGCTGCTGTAGAAGTTGCATTTCGCGTTCCAGAGTCTCGTGGCCTTCCTGTCACTCACGGAGCCACAAAATGGACTCTCTCTCTCCCCCCGTGTGTGTCTCTTGCTTTCTCTTGACCCGTCGTCTCTCTCCAAGACCCTCAGAGATTCAAAGGGTGGTTTTGATCCCCATCGATGTTGATCTGCTGAAAATGAATGAAAAGTGCATGGACGAGAAGAATGCAATCTCTTACGTTTTTCTGAAATGTGGTTTCACCCTTACAGGCATTACATCTAATAGGTGCTATTTTTAATGATTTCTAATCATTTGCATATACATCTTAGTTCATGGGTTTGGATTATGGACAGAAATACGGGCTCTCCTAATAACCCCATCATCCTTCTTCTGATTTTCTGAAAGTTCTTTCGTTCCCGAATCCCAAGAATACAACTTTCAGGAGTTTGCTTGCATGTATGGGGATGACTGGAAATGTCAATTAACACAGGATTAAAGTATTGGTTTTCAAATCTACTTAGTCATACCTAAGTAATGTATGAGACAGATAAAATGCTCTCCTGGCAGCTCTGGCAAGAACAACTCGTAGGTATCTTCTAATTTCTCATTAGTAAATTTTATTAGATAAGCAGGCTCAGGAACATAATTCAAAAAAATAATTTTTAATATGATGATCTTGAGATTTTTCACATTCGAAAAATAGAGTACTGGCAAGTATATTTGTCTGTTGTCTTTTCTTTATCTTGTCACAAAGATTCAATAAATGAGTAATAAATGGAAGGCTTAGTTGTCATAAGAGCTAAAGCAGAGCGTGCATCTAATTAATCAGCCTGGAGAGAATCTGGTGAATTGGCAAGCCCATCAGCCAGCTGAGTCATACTTTAAATACGCGCAGACGAGTGATTTTTGGATATAACTTCTGGAACTGTGTCTGACTGGAGGTCATTAGAATTAGGCCTGTCACTTTTGGCATTCCCGTTGTCTACCCTAACGGGAAAGTAGCAGGCTGGCAGATGTGAAAAGCCTAGCTGAAGGGAAAAAAATCAGTGTAATGTTCTAGATCTATATTATCATCAGTGTGGACAGGTCAATTTGTAATACAAATATGTCGAAGAGAGGGAAAACCTGCATTCCATCAAAATGGCTTTATCTTGTCAACATTGTTCAGCTACCAAGTTATTAACCCTATGATAAAGGCCCCTGAAATTCTAGCCCCTTGCCAATTAGAGCGCTGTCCTAACCAGCATCCCCTCCTCAGAGCCGGCCGTTGCGTTTGTGGAAGCGCAGAAAAGGCCATTTGCAGGCGTCTCCGCTGCCCCACGGCAGCTCTTCCCGGTAGGTCATGCTGGGTTCAGACACGCTTTTTGACTGAAGTTGTGTAAAGGACTGGGAGTGTTTCACGAGGTCAGGTTAGAAATTAAACCCCAGGATAACTCCCCTGTCTGGATGCCGTCGTGGCTTATGGGGGTCGCCCTGCCTGCCCTGCGCTTCCCGGCGCGGCTCTCGAAGGCTGCGGTGTCCCACGGTTCGTAGGGGCTCTGCAGTGACATTTTGAGATCCTTGAAACCAAAAAAAAAGCCACAATGGCAGTCTGAAAGAAAAATAACCAAATTGTTATTTTTCAGTGCGGTCATTATTTCCCAAGCATTTATATATATATGTTACATGTAGACAGAAAATTGCTGTTTCTCCAAGATGAGAGATAGGTCATCATCTATGGATATGTGATTATCTAAATGACACAAATATTGGTTAAAAGGAGCAAATTTCATGCAGGAATGAATGCAGAAGAGGCTGCAGGATCAGCGTGCCTTTCTCTTACACTTTCTGTTATAATGCTGTACAGTCTGCAAGGAGGTTGTTTTCTTCCCTGATTCTGTTCTAGTTCAGATTTTCCTTTTTCACCTGTCACAAAAAACATGATGGACAAATGTGAAAATGGGATCATAGAATCACAGAGTGGTTTTGGTTGGAAGGGACCTTAAAGATCACCCCATGCCACCCCCTGCCCTGGGCAGGGACACCTCCCACCACACCAGGCTGCTCCAAGCCCCGTCCAACCTGGCCCTGAACCTCCA
The DNA here is from genome assembly GCA_013398295.1 of Chionis minor. NCBI lineage: Eukaryota > Metazoa > Chordata > Aves > Charadriiformes > Chionidae > Chionis > Chionis minor. Next base: position 319,906 of record VZSF01000636.1, read on the forward strand.
GGGATGGGGCAGCCACAGCCGCTCTGGGCAACCCCAGCCAGGGGCTCATGTCCCTCACACTCAAGAATTTCTTCCCAATATCTCATCGGAATCTGCCCTTTTTCAGTTTGGAGCCATTGCCCTTTGTCCTATGGCTCCACTCCCTGATCCAGTGTCCCTCCCCAGCTTTCCTGGAGCCCCTTTCAGACACTGGCAGGGGCTGGAAGGTCTCCCCGGAGCCTTCTCTTCTCCCGGCTGAACCCCCCCAGCTCTCCCAGCCTGTCCTCCCAGCAGAGGGGCTCCTATATAGGAGCGGCTCCTCCTGCTATATGCTTGCAGCAGGAGGTCAGGAAAATGCTGGATAACAGCTGGGGTGGGCGGATGGTACCAGCCCACATCGTGGACCTGTGTCCTGGGCTTTCCCAGCACTGCAGCAGGGGACTGGGAAACCAAAGGGAAGAGTGAATTTGAATGAAACGTGTGAAAAAATGAATCAGGAGCCTGGGCTGGGTGTGAGCATTGGGTAAATCCCTGCCAATGCAGAGAATGGCATTGGACTTGCTCCAGGTTTACTGCAGTGATCCTGACATCTCCAGAAGCTGTGTTCCTCACCAAGCAATGCAACCGCGCGGTGCAGAGGAGCAAGCCATCTGTCCGTGGCCCCTCCAGGTGTCCCCCCAAGGCTCATTGGAAGGGCAGAATATAAAACAGGTCTGTTTTTGGGGTGTGTGTATTTCTGATGTGCTGGAAACTACTTTAGGACAGAGCTCTGTAATTGCCCCAAAAGTGTTGAGATCGACGCTTGCCGGGGAAAAGCTGAGCTCTACCTTGAGGAAGAGGGACCGAAACCTGAAAAAGGGCTGTTGGGTTGAGTGGGAGTTGTTGAGTGAGGAAGGAAGCTTTCAGAACCATAACTGTTCTTGATAGACATCTTACCTTAATGAAGGTGAGGCATGAGTTCTGTGTGAGGAAAATGAATACCTGTCTTCGGAAAAATATGTCCATAATATACGTATTCCACCTATGCCTGACGAGCCGGCTCTCCCAGCAGAATTTGTGTCTGTAAATTCCACATTCAGGTGGAGTGTTTGCTCCCATCTTGACAAAGCTGTTCTCCTCCATGGCATGGCACGTAGGGTTGGGTACTGCTACCTTCCAGCTAGATTGGTCAAGCCCGGTTAATTATATTGGACAACTATATTGTGAGATAAAATGTTTTGCTTGGGGTGTTCTCGTAAGCAATGTTGTAGCAACAGTTATCTACAGGATCAAATCATAGTCCTAAAATATTGACAATTCCTGCACTGTGCTCTGCCTCTTCAGCTGTAATCTCCCTGCTAGGTGATTTTTCTTTCATCTTGCTGCAGATAGTGGTACAAACTTGGAAATAATTCATTAGCTCACCAACATTGATTCGCTTCTCCTGTGAGCTATGTGATATCTAAACTTCAAACAGGCTGTAGCAAGCAGGGGAGCGCCGGCATCTCCTCTCGGTTGGAGACAGTGTGAGAGGTGATGGGAACTACTTCGGGGGAGAAATGAGGTTTCCTCCAGCTGGCCAACGCAACCCAGTCCCGCGCGCCGTGAGGAGCGATGCGCAGCCGTGCTGCTGAGGATCAAGGCAACTTCCTGGGCGTTTTCTGGAATGGTGAATTTAATAGCGTAGTTGTACAGTGCAGACAAAACCAGAAGTTGAAAATCCAGCAAAAAAGCAGAAATTAAAAACTACTTAGCTGGATTCCTGCGGTAGGCGCAGGCTGGCTGAGCAAGGGTGGCAGGGGAAAAATAACAAGCGTTCAAGCCACTGCAGCAGCGTTTGGTAACCAACGTTTCCACAGCCGAGCTGGCGTCCTGCGCTGGGTTTTTTGGCTTTTTTAAGAGCGAGCTGGCAGTGGTGTGCTGGAGGTAGCCACAGCAGCTTCACGGAGCGGAGACAGAAGCCAGTGGTGAGGGGCGCTCGGTGCATGGGCTGACGCCGGTGCTCCAGGGACACGCTCCAGGGCAGGGGCTGCCTTTGATCCACTTCCAAGGTCTCCCTGCTCAATAAGTCCTGACTTTTTAGAGTATCTTCAGAAGCACCCAGCTCCTTGCCTCGCTCATGAACAGCACTAGGAATGACCCTGTTGCACTTGGAAACATAATTCTTGGCTGGTAGGATTCCTCAGCTGGGGGTGTCTAAGTGATTTCATCCTTACCCCATTTTAATGGGCAGGTAGTTTTTGAATGTGGAGAATTTTCTTGCTTTGATTTTTCTTTTTTTTTTTTTTCCTCCCTTGCTATCAAAGAAACATTCTGCAAAGAAGGTGATTTCTTTTTCGCTCTCTTTTAAAGCTCTTCTCGTTGTGAAAAATCTTCAGTTCTGAGCTTCAGGTCTAAAATCTATCACCGGGCTCCAGCAAAGTGCCCTGCATTTTTTTGCAGTTCCACAAAACAGCTGTCAGAGCCGGGTTTTGTTGTATATTCTCAATTGTTTTGCACCATTTTGAATAAACTAAAAGGCATTTTCTCAGAGGAAAGGAGAAAAACAACCGAAACAATTTGTAGCAAGAAATAAAAATTTATTCTAAGAAAAAATGCTTCAAATGCTAAAATATGGTTCAAGAGAAAACACTACGAATACTCAGATCTGTAAAAAAATACATTGCATGTGAATGGAGGGACATGGTTTTGCCTTAGGCCAAAAAAAGGGAATGTTTCCATGTTGAGATCAGAGATAATTTCTGTAACCGGGTTTGCGGTTCAGTTTCGTACTCTGCTTTGTCTGTGCATTTTTGGCATTATGATTTGAATTAACAGAGTCTCCTGAAATAAAATTTTGGCAGAATTAATGGCAGATGTAGGCATGGTTAAAATGATAGTGATTTCTTGCTTTTTTGGTCAAGAATCGCTGTCCACATTTTTTCAGAAAAAGGCAGAGGGAGTGTCTGACTCTGGTTTTGCTGTTTCTTTCTGTGTAGACGTATCAGTTGCACGCTGGAACCGGAGCGCTGGAGTGTGAATTGTCGAGCTCTAGTCATTTTTCAAATACCTCTCATTTCAACAGATACCATCTGCAAAATGTCAACGGGCTTAATATGTAACGACTGAGCAAAAGAAAATGAACTAATTACAAGCTGTTATTGGAAATCTATTGTCTACAAATTGCAAAGAAAACTCACTAGAATACCACGTACTGGTGATTTTTAAAATGCTTTTCAGGGAGCATTGATTTGTTAATCTTGGTTTTAAATGCGAGAATTTGCAACGTGGAGTAGCGCTTCGGAGGTGGTGTAGTACAAACCGTATCAAATGTCTACACGCACTCTTGCAGGAGTAGAATATTTAAATATTTATAAGTACTTATGAGTGACTCACTGGCGCATAAAACCAGGCAAATACCATTTCTCAAAAAAAAAATTATTTGATCCATACCGGCAATATTCACTGAAGCGATCCCACAGACACAAATAACAGCGTTTTCAGTCGCTCGCAGACACAAAATTACGTCAGTGAACAGCAAATGCAAATGTTGGTGAGATCATAAAATGGCTGACAGTCCTAGACGTACACGTGCACCTTCAGGTCACGTAGGGAGAGATCTAAATAGTATGATTTGCTTTTGCAGTGAGCTGGGAGCGTGGAATTGCAGGCTTTCCTGGGGCTTCCTTCTGGGCTTGCAAGAGCAGGCGCCATTTCTGAAAATCAGCTCCAAACTCTCTGCGTTGCATTTGCTTTTACTTTTTTCAGCCAAAGTCCGTCTTTCTGAGGAATTTGTGAAGCCAATGCGGTAAGGTTGTGAAGCAGAAATGTCTTTTCTCTAAAAATGGGGAAAAGCATAGTTAAAACGTGGAAGATTTTACCTGAAGTCAGAGGCGTGATACGGTAGCATCCTGGGCACGCTTCCCTAGGCTTGTTCTATTACGTACAGATTGGAACATCTTAGCTGCTGGTTTCCTCTTGTTTCTTGTTTTCTCTACCTGTTTTTCCTGGTGGGTGATTGCTAGAGCTGTATTTTCCTTCTGAAATCAGCTTTTATCTAAGGGAAGCCGCTGTGGATGTTCTCTCTTTCAGACATCTCGTGGATGCTTTGAATTGCTTCTCCACCTACGTGTGCTCTTCATCTTTTCTTCAACCATTTTAGCAGATTCATAGATTTTAAGGCCAAAAAGGTTCCTTAATGTATCAGAAAAAGTCTATCTAACATCCGTCTCAGATGTCTACTGCAGCTACTGCTCCCAACTCATGTTGTTATTTGTCCTAGGTAGCTCCTGCTGCCCTTTTAGGTTCCGTACCACCAGCATCGGTGTGGAGGGCAGCACCTCCCACGTGCCTGTGTTACCCTTCCCCACGGTCCAGGCGGGGATCACACTGATCTTTGGCCACTGGTGTGTGTTTTCTCACCCACTGACCCTTTTCCCTGCTAAAGGTGGGGGCAGGATTAGTTACCTCATCTGGTTTTCATTTTACGGTTCTGTCCTGCATTTCTTGTTCCTGGACGTGTGGTCAATGAGTTGGGTATAACTGGGTATGTGGTTATATTAAAATATTTTATTGTGCATGGGCACAGGTTACTAGCCAACCCAAAAAGCTCAGTACATCAGCTCTGCCTTCCACTCTGTCACTGTGTCCGTGATGTCAGCTGGGATTTCTGTGTTCATTCCAGATCTCGATGGAGATGTTGAATGGATTTGGGTTTTGGATGACTCTTCGTGAGGCGCTGCTAGAAACGGCCCCGTTTGAGTGGTTCCCTCTGAGGAATGCTTTTTGAGATCCGTCCATCAACCAGTTCTTAGTTCATTTAGCACGTACTTTATTGATATTGTATAGCACTACAGAGCTGCAGTGCTAATTTTTTAATCAAAATGCCGGAGCAGCCATCAGAAAATTACCAAGTACAGTACATATCCCCAGTGCAATGATACGATTTATGTAGAGCCACAGCTGAGATGTTTTTATTTCATGTTCTTCACAGGAGAAAATCTCCTTGACAAATCCAGGATGTCCAGATAGAAGCTGAAAAAAATAGCAGTAGGAAATTGAATGAGCTGAGCTCAAAGGTTGGTTCTGCTTTAATACTTCCAAAAAGAATGAAAAAGGGTGCTAGCCTTTAGAGAAAAGTAAAAAGCTTTGGAGATGCTTCAGTGGCGTAAGGATTTGAGGTGAAACTCAGCTGTTGCCAATGTCTGTCTTTAGCACCGTCATAAAAAGCTCATTCTCAAGTTTCTTGGTGATCAAAACTTCAGAAAGAACATCAAGAGCCATCGATAGAAATAAATAACTCGGAGCTCAGGCCTGCCGTGCCTCCAAAGCACTGCTTCTGCCGTCAGATTTTCCCTCTGCAGTGTATAAATGACATCTGCAGAATTTTGGTTTCTCTTTGTGCAAACCAGTAAGTACAGGTCCCACGGAACTCATGCTTTAAGCTGCAATCAGATCCTATAACTTTCACTACGGTCCACGCACCGACATGCCAGCAGTATTATTAGAAACGTGCTGGTTAGAGAAGCAATTTGTGACTGATCTACCAAGCAGAAAAAAAGAAACGTGCTAAACATATGGTGGCTTTTTTCTATTTATTGGTTGTTCTGTTCATCATGCAAACCTGAATAATGGGTTAGAAAAGGTGACGGTACCTGCTGGACACTGAAGGGCACATGGAGCAGCGTCCTGCTCTGTGGCCAGCTGAAACCCAGCGTGGGCTTGCAGCCCTGTCCGTCACAGCGCCAAAACCTGCTGGAGTGGGGAGGGAATGCAGAGAGGGACAGAAAAGGGAGTGGGAATGACGGTAATTTCAAAGCAAAGCACCAAAAAAGGAGCGGAGTGAAAAGAGAGGATGAAAATATCCTCACCCTGTGATTTCCTAAGGTATACGCACCTTTTAAATATGAAATTAAATGGGAGAATTGAGAGCTTGAAAGCCCAGGGTAACATTCAAAATACACTTTCAGGAAGTGAACTGTGTTTCCCAGGAGTTTGCCCCAGCCTGATTTCACGTGGTTTCAGCGTAGGGCTCCCAGCTGGTGGAGCTGCTGCTGACGTTGTTTTCGGGTAGAGACCAATTTTGAAGTTCTTCCCAAAAGACGCTGCCCAGACCAGCTTTTCCTGTGGTTTTGTCCTCCTGCCTGGCTCTGTGACCTGATTCACCATGTCATTCATGCCTTATTTTAATCGTGCACAAAATTTAATTTTCCCCAGTGTTTGGTGCTACCATGAAGGGGAGTTGTCCATCACACCCCCTTTGCTGAAACTACACCTGCAGCCGGTCCTGTTTGCACATGGAAGCAAAAAAAAAAAAAAGCCAGATTAGTTTGACCCTGGTCTCTGAAAACCCAAGAGCCATTGCCAGTCATGACACCGCGTTGGCCGAATTTGGGCAGTGCTACTGTGCTGGGGCTTTTCACAGCAAAGGCACCGTATGCGTGTTTTTAATATACAGTCTCGCAGCTCTTATTTGGTAACTCTTACAGTTAGACTCATAGAAATTTTGCTGCACAAATGTCTTCCCTTTTATATTCTGCTCACCTCTGAAAGGCTGTTGATCTAAGGCACCCATTGCTGGTGAGGGGGGGGAAGGAAAAAAAGGAAAAAAAAAAAAGATTTCTGCCATGAAAATTCAGGAGCGGTGTGTGGAGCCCTTAGCAGTGCGAAGAGAGGAAATACAGCATCGTGTCGGCAGGTCCGGCCTTCGTATTTTTCTGGGTATCTGACCTAGCTCTGTTAGCACAGCCCTGCTGGAGGAATGCCCTTCGCAAAATCGGGAGCTGGAGGAAAAGCATTTGCTAACGCTTGTATGGTGAAACTGGAGTAAGACAAGCTGTGTCGCCTGCTGCCCAGCATCTTCCCAAAAACCTGGTGGTTTACCTGCCCGGGAGGGGGTTCCTCTAGAGAAAAATGACTCATTTGTGGGTATAAGTCCATATGTAAAGTTAGAATTTCCTGCAGTTTACAGCAATGAAGGTAAAAATGAACCGTCCGGAAGGGCCTGTTTGTCAGGATGGGAATCTCATTTCTTTATTATTCTTCAGAATGCTAATGTGTTTTTCTGTGATAGGCTGGTCCTGCGGCAGCAGGCTGTGGTTGACTGTTGAGGACACCTTGGCTGGGGTGGGGGGCATGGACCTTCCCATCCTGCTCAGCTTCCTGTGCCAGGGTGACCCAGATTCCCGAACAGACCAGACCAGATGGAACCAAAACTCCTTTTTCTGCCCTAAAAACCCAAACAAGAGCATGGCAGACCTGACATCTGTAGCTGATACGCAGGCATCTCTAGGTAGGGTTTATTATATTCCTTAGGATGTGGAGGAAAAGTTGTTTCAGCAGTAATGATAACATCTGGTTGCATTTGGTCATTACTGATATCAGAGGCTGTTGCCTTCGGTCTTTTCTCTTCTCTCTAATGAACTGCAGTTTATTATAGCAACAGAAAGAGCTCTGTGCTAAATTCTCCTGCAGTAAACAGCATAAAAGTCTGCACTGTCCATCTTTAATTCATGTACCACTGGTAGCCACCAAAATCCTCTCTCACCCCTGAGACAAGACCACATGGTAATTTACGGGATTAAGAAGATGTAAAATGGACATGTGTTCCGACTGGTTTAGAGAGCACATCTCCACTCATTTTAACACTAAACTTTATTGGGGTTTTTTTCATCATTAGCATATATACAGTGCAATATAAACCATGAAAAATACACGCGTCTTTCCTAGGTCGATTGGTTTGGAGTCTGCTGTGAGGTGCCAGGCATCTTCTGGCAGGGCCAATAGAATTGTTTTACTTTTAATGCAATTTTCTAACCCATCATCTGCTGAAATATGAGATGTACATGACTCTAAATTTGTTACAGAATTGCTATTATCCTCCTTATTTTGTTTTAAGATGTATTTTTATGAACCCATTCATTCCAAGTCAGACAAGATACATTCATGGAAAGACTCCAATATGTTAATTGGTATTTATTGAATACTTCAGTGTAATGTCATGAACAGGCACCGCGGATTGTAATTAATACATTGACAACCAACCACTATAGCTGAATGGAAGATGAAAGCAATTTATAACGGACACAGCGTGCGTTCGTCTTGCGGCACTACGTGGCCACCCACCACCAAGTCAAATAGCTTTCAAAGAGAATGGAAATGCGTTTTCTTTGCCAGAGAGGAGTTCTGTGGCGACGCTGAAATGGGCTGACGCGGCAGAAAGACAAACCCACGGGCACTGGAGGGGCTGGTAATGCCTTGGCTCCTCCGGAGAGCAGCGCATCCCTCCGGCGTTACCGGGCTCCCGCGTGGGAGAGGGATGCTTAGGGAAGGAAAGAACAAACACGGCTGCTGCCGTCCAGGTGAGCACCGCAGGCACTGCCCTGCTGTCTCCTCCTGCTCCCCCCTTCCACAGCCCCCCTGCCCTGCACCCTCCCCAGCTTAAATTCGGTGAAAGCAAAGGATTTGGCTCACAAAGTAGTTTTCCACTAAATAGGCTGAGAGTAACCTGCTTACTCCTTTGATGCATTAGCACGGCTGGCCTCTTCAATGCAATGCTTTAAACAAATTGTATGAACTGCAAATAATACAGTTTGTATTCTAGCCCATAAACAGGGCTTCAGCAAATAAATAAACCAACGGCAAAAAAAGCCCCTTCTCAGATTTCGCTTTTCAAGCCCTGCAATGGGGCACTAATACAATTATGTCAAAAGTGTGTTGAGCAGCCAGAAGTAATGAACTGTTGGATTCCTTTTCTGCAAGAGCTCTTTAACAGGGGATGTTGGGGAATAAAGGATTTTTTCCCCGCAATAGGTGTGACGTGTCCAAGAGCTTTAAAAATAAAATAAAAAAGTGGCAGGGTAGCTTCAGTCTTCCGACTCCTGGGAGAAGACCGGCAGCTCTGAGCGATCGTTGATCAGCTTTCCTTCTGTTAAACATGAGGTAAGGGAAGACTTGGCAGATGTAATTTCCTTTAAGGAGAAAGCAAGAGGGAAGGGAAGAGGAAAGCTGGGGGACTCGGTACCGCATCGTACTGAGCCATCCCGTGCGGCAACTCGCTAAGTTTCGGATCTTCCAGCAGGCTCTGCAAGCGTTCTTCTGCACGTGAGACAAACAGTGCTTCAGTTTAGCGTTAAGTGAGCCACAAATTTCCTACAATAAAAGAAACCTTGAAGAAACCAACAGGGCCGGTGGGGAAGCAATTTCATTACGTGTCTGTTGTCAGCGCGCTGGATAATTTACTCTGAGGATGAGATACAAGTTGCTCGTAGAAGAGGTTGAAATATCTGATGATGCGGTTATACATCTTGTGGGCATTTTTGGTTTCCTATTGTTATTATTACTATTGTTGTTGTTATTAGTTTTTGCGGACGGTGCCCCATAGGAGGTGGATTGAGAAGGCAAACTAATTTCAAATTGGCTTCCAAAGTTGTCAGATATTTAAGTCGTTTGAAATCACAGGTTTGGTTCGATGTGGTGAGGATGGCTGGTGCGGGGTTCTGCAAGCGGCCGAATGGATGTTGCAGGTGTTGTACCAGCAGCGTCAGGATAGTAGAAGCATTACCTGAGCTTTGCTGTTCCTCTTGCAATTATCTTGCGAAGAATTACCTGATAACGAGTCAGACTAAGCAAGATGATTTTGCTGCTCTGAAGTGTTCTTTAGTTAGTCGTCGGGGTGGTTTTGCAGCAGGGAGCCCGGGTGAGCCCCAGGTTAGGGGGGGGGCTGCGCTGCTGCGCCGCTCTCAAGCAAACCCAGCAGTGGCCGGCTTTGAAGTATGTTATTTCTTGTAAATCTGTTGTCTCTTCTATCGAGTTTTGTATACGAAATGCAAATTCTGCATACTCTGATGGGTTTTGCCTCTTTCAGGTTTGAGCTTGTATGACCTCTGGCTATCTAATTCCCCTCGCATACACTTGTAACTTCAATAATTTTTAAAGAGCTCGTTTACTTTCAGTGGAATTGCTCATGTGTCACAACACACCTATCTATAAACGTTTGCGGTCTCAGGTGCTGAGAGACCTCCTTTCGATCCATTTCTTCCGCCCACTCCATAAAATCGCCAAGGCATCTCTCATCGGGGCAGCCCGCCTTCGAAATGAATAGATGAACCAGTGACAGCTCTGGAGGGAAAATAGTACAAGGAGTAATAGACACTTCAAATTTGTTTTATTTTGTTTTATTTTATTATTTTATTATTTTTTTATTTTATTTTATTTTATTTTATTTTGTTTTGTTTTATTTTATTCTTTAATCCCTGCCTGCCTTCAGCAGGCTAACAAAACACATGCAGAAGGAGCCCCGTTTGGTGGCACCCGGCGGCTCTGCCGCTGCCTCCCCGGTGGGCTGGTGGCTGCCCACGGCTCCCGTGCCAGCAGCTGCCCCTCCGCCTCGGCGCTCCGCTCGGCTGCCTTTCTCTGCTCAAATAACTCAGGGGTTTTTATTCATACCTGCCTCTTTCTACTCCGGTGGAAATAAAGGGAAAGGTTTTCAAATGAAGACACAGGAGGAACATGAACAATTCCCATTTTGGCAAATTAAGGGGTTTCTACACCTCCTCCTTGCATAACTCTTGAAAAATCTGACTATCGGTGCCTAAGAGATGTTTCGAAGGCTTTTTTTGATGCTTATAAATGGTTCTGTGTCAATAGCAGATGGCTCTCAGCTGTCAGGGGCTACAGCATCTCTCTTCAATTCATAGACGCTGAAAATCTGGAAGATTCAAGGGTAATTTACATCTCATAGATATCTTTCTAGCCAGAGTAAGAAAGAAACCACATCTTCACCATGTAAACCCTTCTTAACCGTATCTGTTGCAGGACTTGCCATGTCCTCCTCCTCCTCCTCCGGTCGCGGGCAGTCTCCAACATCCCTGTCCTCTCCAGGGCAGAAGGAAATGCGTTGGTACCACGCATGAAAAAGGTTCCAAGTTTACTCGTTCCAGTGCTACAAACTTCTTATTAGCCGTGTCCACAGCAGCATTAGTTCCTTCTGTTACGGCAGGTGGAGATACAGAAATAACGGTGTGACTCTGTGAGAGTGAATTACGCGTTGCAAGCTCTGCCATTTCTAAAAAGGGAGACTTTCTTATCCGAGTGTTCATTTGGGTGAGCTGTAGCTGCAGGAGTGGTGTTTCCTTGGCAGAGTGTGTGTCCTCTACAAGGCAAAGGCGAGAATCGTCCTTCTATTAGGAAAGGTATTCCCAATTTTGTATGCTCGAACAATGTTACAGTGTCAACATCACAATCTCGTCAGATCACAGGGTTTTAGTTAAATCAGAATGACAGGAAATTTCCTTGGGTTTTACCCATCATCTGAAGAAATTGGTTAGAGCCTGCGTTTGTTGAGCAAACACATCTAAATGAGTTTGAAGAACTGCTGGAAATAGCAAGACCTACATGGGTAACTTTCTTGCAATTTCTGTTATTAAGATTTAATTTTAAAATTGCCTGCAAATTGTTACTGCGAATCTTTTATTACACTACCCAAGAACTTTATGGCTATTCATCCTTTTGTGAATGCTTTTTCAATTTACTTTTTTTTTAAACTACCTGTGTCAAAGGTAGGGCCTGATGACCTCTCTGTCATAGCGGCTTACGCCAGGTTTGCGTCTCAAGTCAGTCTCGTGCTTGCCTAAAATTGTGAGTGATCGAAGTCTCCGCTAAGTGGGAACAATTTCCTCCCCAAAAGGGTCATCGAGCACTGGCAGAGGCTGCCCAGGGCAGTGGTGGAGTCGCCATCCCTGGAGGGGTTTCCCAGCCGGGCAGACGTGGTGTTGAGGGACATGGGGGTAGTGGTGGGTTTGTCAGCATTGGGTTGATGGTTGGACTCCATGATCTTAAAGGTCCCTTCCAACCAAAATGATTCTACAATGGGACATCCTCAGTGCCGGCGTGGCCCTTGCAAACACAGATCCCGTTACAGTGACATTGCCACTCGCTGCTGCAAAGGGTTTTCATGCTGAACGTTGCATTTCTTTCTTTCCCCTCTTACAAAAAGCCCAACTGCCTTCCAGTTCAAATGGAAGCTTCTAAAGAAAACTTTGCCTTTGCTTCATTTTTGGCATACCTCTGAGTGACTTTTCTCCAGAACCTGACCTTGCTGTCTCCGCTCGCTCGTCACCACCCAAAGGGCTGCTTGTGCGAGCCGGGGGTCCGGGGCAATCTCTGCCACCAGCCGCTGTTCATCTTCCTGTGAATGTAACGAGCGCAGCGCGCGACAGCCACCCTTGTGTGTCACCCACGAGGACTGGAGTAACTTTAAAGCCGAGATGACTGTGGTGTTGTGGAGCGGTTTACAAAGGCGGGTAAAGGATCCATGCTCTGGATTTTTAAAAGCGACGCGTTTGTTACAGGTGGTTTCTCTCAAAGCGCCATTTCACCAGAAAAAGAAACGATAGGACAAAGGTGCCAGATTTTCTCATGATTTAAATGCCATCGTTTCATTGCGATATATAAACATAACCTAATTGTGGTCATAAAAGGTAGAGAACCCTGGACCGTGAAAGAAAGTTTTTCCAAGGGAAGATATTGTTTCGTTTTTATAGAAAAGAATAAGCTGTTCACGGCATACTGGGTATGCAGCAGCTCTGATGCTGGGGGGGGGACGGATGGAGTTTTTCACCACCCTCGTGAGCGTGCAGGAAGATAAGGAGCGTTTGGTCCTGGGTGGTGGACACCAAGAGCTCGGGGAGGTCTTTCCAATTAGGAAGGTTGAGGGGGACACGGGGGCTGCTGCCCCCAGACATCCACCCGCGGGAGAGGGATGGGAGCGGGGAGAAGGATGGCCGTGGGGATGAGGGCAGAGGGGTGGATCTTGGTGTCCACAGATGACCAGGACGGTGTTGGAGCAGAACTGGGACCTGGGGCTGGGACCTGCTCTGGGCATGGCTGGCTGCAGCCACTAAAGAGTTAACTGGCTGTTGCGGGGTGGTATTTGTGGCTATCTGGGAGCAGCTCTGTTAGCCTCTTTGGCAGGTAAATCTACTCTGAGGGTAGCTGAGGAGATGACGGAAGGATTCTTGAACAAAACCCCAAGGCTGAATTGAGTAACTCTGCCCTGCAGAATATGGGACCGTCCAGCCTGACTGTCTCCCAGAAAAATAACATCTCTTGCAGAAAACAGTAAGAAAGGGAACGCAGCACCAGCTGTGCTCCGAGGCTGTGTCCTCAAATCAGTGAACCTGAATTTATGAAGTGAGCCACCTGTCAGTTCCCTTGTAAGGGATTTTTTAAAAAGCAGCAGTGTTCCTTTACATCACTGGCCTTGTCAGGGCAGAGCAAACAGCGGTGCCTTTTCCATCGTGTTACCTGGCTAGAAACAGCGAATAAGAACATATGAAAAGATTTTTTTCTGTGCAAGCTCTCCTGCAGGGGGGCAGGGAAGAGTCCACGTCTCAAACTTGCTGGGCTGTCTGGAAAGGTTCAGTCTGGGATCTGATGGCAGTATTTCAGTATTGATTGTTTTCATGCGTTTGGCAGGGATCTATTTGCTTGGTCTCCCCACCTCCCCCAAATTGTTGGGCCTATCTACTAGTTTCAGTCACCTTTGATGAGAGGCAAAAGTTTTAAATACGCCAAACCTTGTTAAAAAACAACTGCAAAGGAAGTAAAAATTATCTTTTTGTCCCAACGGAGGGAAACACGGGAGAATAAGCTTACTGCCTGGAGACACAGGGGAACACACCGTGGAGAAAGTCCTGCTTAAACCTTCTGCAGGCAGAGAACCTCCTTGGGAGCTCACATCATCTTAGATACCAAAGTCAACCCAGCTGGGCTGGGGCTGGATACGGCAAAGCTGGTGATGGAGATGCTTCCAGTGCTGATGGAGATGCTCCTCCGTAAGCATAAGGAGATGCTCGGATGTTTGTTGTTGAGTAAGTTCCCTTTGTGCTGCATTGATGATAATGGTGACAGCAGAATGGCATCGCTAGGACCCGTCTTTTACTTTCCCCGCTAGGACATGCTCGTTAATCACGGGGTATCTCCTGCTCATCTGTTGTTATTTCGTGAAAGATTTTCGAAAATAATGGGTCGGGCAATTTGCCCAACCCAGTTTAAACGTGTCCCACCACAACTTCATTTCAGACCAGTCATTTCTGCTTTGCTCGTCATGGAGCGTTCAGATTCAAAGAGGTTAAATCCGCGTATGGCAAGATAAGCAGCAGCTTGATTGATCTGCGTTGAAGCTGTGTATTCACTTACAGAAGCCAATAGCCTGACCAGTTTCCTTGCTGGCCAAAACCAGATAAAATTCCATTCCATTCTTTTGCTCTCCTTACATCCAGACGTTGTAACATAAAATAATTAATCCTGATGCAGCTCACGCGGCAGTTTGCAGCTCTTGTTGCTATTGCTCTGTTGCTCCAAGCAGAAGTAACTTGCGTGGTTGCTTAACAAATTGACTGCTTAGAATTGTTTAGAGTACTCATTTTTCTTTTAGACTATTCTTTTCTTGGAGGGATGAAAAGCTTTTAGTAGGCTGCTTTTTATTGCATCTATGGGCAAGCAGAAATATGTTAAGAGAGGACACAGGGTTTATCTTTACTTCATTTGCATAAAAATACAATTCAAACCACTTTCTTTTTCCAGTGCTGTTTTCCATATTTTTCTCACCTCAAAGATAGCAGTAGAAAAATCAAAACAAACAGTGTTAGGTTAAATTGGTGCATGTCATAACACGGCAGGATCTTTCACACCGTGGGATCCTCGAGGCAAGAGCTGTGTCCTGATGTGTTCATCTGGAGTACAGAATACTTGAACTTGGGAAAAACAGTTGACTTTGTGTATTACTGTATTAAGATAAACTATACGTTGCAGTCAGATGCTAACCTGTGTTCTTGGAAGTCAACAGAAGTTTTTTTAGTAATCTTAATTTGTTCACTGCTTGTGCTGTGTGACAATACGTGCCCAATTTCAGTGTGATCTCGTGAAGAAGAGAAAGAAGAGGAAAAGACTGAAAGCTGGAAATGTGGTTCCCTGAACTTTTCAGATAGATTTAGTCTGGCTCCCGTAACTAGTTGAATTTCTTATAATATACTTCTTATTTCTTTTGTTTGTTTGTTTTTGTTAATATGACATTTGAATAAGAGTGCGGGATATTCTGGCAGCTTGAAGTCAAGCTATTTTTCCACCGAAAACCAGTCGTTTTGAGTGATTTCAGGTAAAACATCTCTGGTTTTCCCTTTTCAGGGCTCCGTTTTACACATGCTTACCTTTTCTGGCAACTGGGTCCCTGCCCATGTTTTGGTAAAGAATGAACACAGTGTCTGTGTAAAATATCTGAAGCAGTGTCTAATAATGAAATAAAAGAGCATTTTCCCTCTTCCTTCCTAATTACGTTACTTCTAGGAATTCCAGCAATGGTAGACTTTAAGGAATTAATTTCCTCAATTTCTTGTTTCCATTTGCCCGTTATCCCTTCAAAAAACATAGCAGCTTTCCCATCTAGGTTTTGTGGCCCTGACCTCTTACATCAGGTATAGATTTTACCAAAAATAGTATAAATACTTATTGGTTGTGCTTGGGCATCTGAGCTAAGGGGTTGGTGAAGACCTGCGGGGTGCGTTGCAGACATGACGTGTCCCAAGGCTGAGGTGGGATTTTTTTTGCCAGATCCTCCATCACACGTCCTAGACGAACCGTTCTGCTCTGACAGCAGGTGACGAGGGGCCAGTGGGCCTATGCAGCTTTATTTGGGGATTTTTATATTTTTTAATACATTTTTGCTGTTGCTTCAGTCAGAGGACTGCGTTGCTTAGGGATTGCTTGTGTCTGCCTAGAAACCAGAGGGACTAAATACATCCAGCTGTTTTGAGCAGACATACTGTGAAAATACAATTAGGCAATCACGCTATTGTTACCATTTTATATTTACTTATTTAGGGCCTATTATCTCTTTTGAAAGTGTCAGTTCTTTACTGCTTCATTAAATACTGTCGTCTCCTCCCAGTTCCCTCCCATCTCTATTTAGACAGATTGGACAGATCTCGTTAGCTTTCTCCTGGTGGTGATGGGGACCAAAAAGTCATTTAAACGTATTTGGCAGGCCATACATCTTCATCCTATCTGGTAATAATTCAACAGAAAAGGAAGTCTTGTGACTGCAGGCTAAATGAAATGAAATTAGGGCCGTGTGCTCCCTGTGGGCCAGAATCCCCCTGTCTCGCTTGATCTAAACGTGATGGGCGTTTGAGCGGCGGCGAGATGGAGAGATGGTGTTCGGGGTTCTTCACTGGAGATCCGTCGTCTGAATGGCCTTAGGTGGGCTCAGGCTGCAAGAAGTTTTGCAGAGGTATCTCTGACTCCAAGTGGTGGGAGCTGATGTGCAAACCCTCTGGAAGATGCCAGCCGTACCTGGCCAACTTGGACGCTGCTTCTCCGGCAATAAACAGGAGGGGGGAACCTGAGAGCAAACAGGGATGACAGGCAAGGGTGTTTCCATACTAGGAGAAATCAAACGTGTTGTTCATCACCGTTGTTGCAGGAGTAAAAGCTGAGGTATAAACAGGGCAGAGACATTTTTATTACTGTGCCATCAAACCCTGCTCAGGGAGATTTAAGGCATTATTGCTGGAGGTAGCAGTCAGTGTAGTCAAAGCAGCATGTAACCTCAGTGAAGAAATTATCTAAGCTTCTTGCTACAATAAAATATATTTTCCCAGCATTAAATAAAGGGGGAGGACGTGTGTCTGGGCTGGGGGACGTGGCACTGCCAGCACGCTCTGTGCTGCTACCCACTGTCACCGAGCTTTCTGTTCAGCCGTAAACTCTCTACAGCAGTTACGTTACTGTCTGGGGCAGCAACTTCTTCTGCGTTCCTCTTATTTATATAAGCTGCAGCAGTCCTGGGGTTTTATTACCCAACTTGTGGCTTATGCATAGTTCAGGGTCGATGGAGTGAGTTCAGAGGAGGCCCCGGAGATGCTGGGAGGGCTGGAGCCCCTCTGCTGGGAGGACAGGCTGGGAGAGCTGGGGGGGTTCAGCCGGGAGAAGAGAAGGCTCCGGGGAGACCTTCCAGCCCCTGCCAGTGTCTGAAAGGGGCTCCAGGAAAGCTGGGGAGGGACTCGGGATCAGGGGGTGGAGCCATAGGATGAGGGGGAATAGTTTTAAACTGGAAGAGGAGAGATTTCAATGGGATATTGGGCAGAAATTGTTCCCTGTGCGGGTGGGGAGCCCCTGGCCGGGGTTGCCCGGAGCAGCTGTGGCTGCCCCATCCCTGGAGGTTCAAGGCCAGGTTGGACGGGGCTTGGAGCAGCCTGGTGTGGTGGGAGGTGTCCCTGCCCAGGGCAGGGGGTGGGACTGGGTGATCTTTAAGGTCCCTCCCAACCAACCCACTCTGTGATTCTGTGACTGGCATGCTCAGTGCCGAGCACAACCAAACTGCCCGAAAGTGCTGGCTGCCTCTCAACTAGGTGTACTTAATTGTAATAACCACGTGTGCGTTAGGATTTTGGCTTGGAGCCCCAGTTGTGTGTATTAAATGGCTTCAGTGCAGCCCAGCAGCAGGGTGGATGTGAGGGGCTCGGGTGCCCCGGGTGAGGTTGGCATCCCTCCACAGAGAGCATCACTTGCCACTGGTGGCAGCGATACTGTCTTGAGGTGTTTAAATGCACAGGAACGCGTAACGTCCGTGGAGCTGGTAATGCTATTGGAGTCAGTGGAGCTTTTCTAACGTACAATTTGTGTCTAAAACCAAAGTCAGGGCTGCTGTGCTCGCCTTTACACGTAAATGGGAAAGCGCCCGTGGCCACCAAGCCGCTGTCATGGGCAGTGATGCCAAGTGGCCTCTTTCACGATTATTTTTGCTACTGTGAACTAATTTCTAATGTTGTCGTCAATATTTTTTCTCCTCCTTCCATTAAATCCTTTCTCCATCACCCTCTATGCTCAGGCTCGATGGCTTCAGCAGTGATTTGGTTGCTGTTTAAGGATTTGATCCACTTGCAAAAAGCTCTGTGACAAAAAATCCCAACTCCTTCCAGGTGTTAGATCTGATGTCAGATTCTGCAAATTCTTTTACAACTGTTTGCGTGATTGTAAAAAAAAAAGACAACAAAACCAACATAAAAAAAGCCCCACACAAGCAGAACCCTGAAATTAAAATGACAGCATAGGAGAAAAAAGGTGTAAGAGAAGGGGAGTTCAGCTCTGTTGTCATTGTAGAAACTTCATTATCCAGTTATGAGCTTTGATATTGCTATTGATTTCACATACAAGATACTCAGATACCAGGGTGATGCGAATCATATAAAACCCTAAGACAGATCACTGCAAAAACAGAAGATGATGGTGGTTACAGCTTACATCTTTGTGAAAACTTCCACTAACAAATAGAAGTCTGTAATAAAATTGCTCCTTAAATGAATTGTTATTCAGGAAATTTCTGCTTAATATAAATCCCCAATATGTCATACTCCAATTAAATTAGACAGGATATTATTTTATGTGAGATTGTAATTAACTAAGCTGGAATTTGGCCAAGTAGCTATAATTTATACCTGGACTGTGAAAAGATATATGAGAATTTTAATATTTACAGTGGAGACCTACCTGAGTATTCCATTTATCCAGAAGACAATATTTTGCCTTTCATTCATGGTTAATACAGTAGAACTGACTTAGGACTTCTTTGTGACTCCTACCTCTACAGTTATCCTTCTTTCAAATATTTCTGTGGCTGTGAAACGTCACGTTCATGTTTGTTTAAGGGGATGACATTTTAGCCAAGCTAATTTTTTGGGGCGGTAAAAATAAAAAGGTAATGGCAATGTTTTGTGCGTGTGAGATCATGCTGTGCGCCTGTGTGTATGCTGGAGCTAGGCAGGCAACCAGCCCAGCTGAGAGAGAGCCTGAAGTCAGGAACATAAAAAGGTATTTGAAATCGATACTTTTGGAATTAGGTGTCTGTTTTATAGGATTAAAAATGTTTCACAAGTGACCCAGAGGAAAAATGTAGACTGGATGCAAAGTAGAAGTTATTACTGTACCTAATAACTTCCAGGTGTCCAGTATTATTTTGAGTAAAAGGGTGAAATGTCAGTTTCCAAGCATTACATATTAGGAGTTTCAAAGTGGTGTTTTGGTTTTGTTTGGTTTGTTGACTGTGTTTTTTCTAAATTGGTGCAAAAGCAGCATTTGCTGGAGAACTGTCGAAATAAATGCCGCCGCCTTGATGGTGAGTAACTTTATAAACATGATTTTTAGTAGTTCTGAAATGGGAAGAACATAGGGTATTTTCTGACGTTGTTTTAAGTCATTCTAGTTGCAAGCTTAACACAAATCTGTTATATTGAGGGATGAATTAGCACACAAGGTAGTTGGGCATGGCAAGCCGTTTATGGATCTTTACGGGATTTAATAGATTTGTCATGGACTTAACATTAATAACAGCATGATATAGTCCAAAGTTGCCCATGGTCATGGTATTTTATTCCTTCGCTGTGGATTGGCTGGTCCATCGTGGCAATGGAGGGAGAAAAATCCTTCAAAACTCCTGTGTTGGCTTGTGTTCCCTGATTGTATAAGAGCAGTCCTTTGTGTGGGTCTGGATTGGCATCACCGGTATGGAAATGGCTGGAGTTTCATTTTAAGATGATATTAAATATGACGGATCCAAGTCATACACCTGTGGTCAAAGCTGTGAGATCGGTTGTGCACAGCAATTCCTTACTGTCAGCAGCAGAGTCATTTTATAACCTCACAGAAAAAAATTAAACAAGGTAATATTCAAAGTTTAACAAACACCCATCCCCTCCCAAACGTTAAACTTGTCAGCATGTGTTTGCTTAGATCCCAGTGAATAAAAACCTATTTGTTCTTTTTCTGTCTTTAATAAAAACAAATCCCCTTTCTCACCTGGCAGCTGTCGGCCATGGGGAGCTTTACCCTTCAGATTATCGTTTATTGAATCTTCAAGAAATTGAATTGTTCATTATGTGTGTCAGCTGTAGTTTACTAGAACACTTCTGTCCCTCCAGGAAGGAGCTGATTGCTGTAAACAGATAACTGATTTTGTCTAAAATTTTAGAAATCCAGATGGAGTCCTAGAGCACGTGTGTTCGACCTTGCCTTTTAATATTATGGTAGAAAATTTATTAATATGCGTGTACAGCATTGACTGCCCATCCACCCATAAAACAGATTTTGTCTTAGTTACAAGACAAAAGTATTTGTAATTAAAAGAATCCTTTTTGTGGGTGAATATGGTTAACCTTTGCCTTTTACTCGCCTGATACCCATACCTCTTAATCCCAACATACAGTTCTCGTCTCCTCATCGGTAGGTACATCCCAAACAAGCAGACTTCCTCTCAGTCTAGAAGGTCGATGCTCTTTTCAGAAGAGAAAATTCGGTTTTTACGTGACATCATACTCCCGTGAAGACTTGTCTGCCTTTTACTTCCCCTGGGTGGAGCTGGGGGTCCCTCCGACTCCCGGTCCGGGTGCTGTTACGGGCTAGTGGGGGGCTATTTCTGACGGGCAGCGTATTCCCATTTCCTTGGGAAATGGGAATGGATCCCATTCATTGGATCTGACTCCTCCTTTCCCACAGGTTTTGGAGACCTGTACGGGGACTGTCCCCTTCATGGCGTGCACCGGTGGGTGCTGGGCTACGCTGGGGGCAGAGCGAGCGACGGGCACGGTGAGAGCGCGTGGCTTGGTCCCACCTCGGGTTGGATGATGCTGGTTTTCCCGGGAGGGGCAAAAGTACTCCCAGTCTTCCCAGCTCAGGTCAGCCTGCAGACCGACAAAAAAACCCGCCGCAGTGCTTAACTGCGAATGTTTTCAAACAAATTACCTGATTTGTAGTGGGATTATTACTTCCTTCTGTGGGTGACATCAATGGAAACTGTTTTCCGAGTCGGGCGATCACACGCTGTACAACGCACACCGCTGGGCTCATTGTAATGCCTTGATTCGGCGGAAGATAATATTTAGTCCACAGCGCGTGGGGTTCTTGTGCTAATATTTTACATGAAAGAATATGACTGTGAGGCTACGGGAAAGGAAACTTAGACAGAATCGTATATCAGACCTGAAAACCAGATAGAGATTCAAATCCTAGCTCGTTCAACGTGACACAATCCTTTTTTACTCTTTAATGATCGTGGAAGATAAATGCTGTGGCAGTAGCTTCCATAGGATGAGAAAACTTGTAAGAATAAGGAAAGGTGGTTAGTGAAAGTCCCAGCAGGAACATATTCTTCGCAAATTGCGAAGGGATTTACGAGGATGAGGGGAAGGAGCGGAGCTGGATGTTCTGTGCATCCATCAAAGGGCTTGGCGGTACCTCTGTGTGTGGTGCTGGGACCCACGAGGGGAGCCCGGCGGTGCCACACAGGACACTGGCAGAAGACTTTCCTGTTGGAAAATGAGGATATTTATACAGTGATACTTTTGCTGCTTGTGGAGAACGTCAGCCTGTGGCTTTCAGTAGGAGATTGAACGTGGGATTGAGGTTTTAGGAAAGATGTTTTCTGACATCTTATAATAGGTAGTGCGCAGCGATCCTCCGGTTTGGAGAGAAGCATCATGAGATGTTTGCGGTGCTGTAAACAGCCCGTGGCTGGTGAATGGCACAGAAATGGAGTCAGGGTCTATTACATACCTTTGCGGAAATGCCAGGGTTGGGTTTCTGCGTGTGTGTTATGTAGTGGTATCTAATACAATGCTGAGCAGGGGATAAAGAAAATATAATCCTAAAGAGATTAGATCAAATGGTGGTAGCAGGTATTGGACGGGGTATTTTGAGATTAATGCTCCCCTTGGGTTTTTTTGGGTAGTGTTTGTTTGGTTTATTGGTGTGTGCTGAATTGCACGGCGCTGTATTCCCTGCCTGGCACAGAGCAGGGGCTGGAAGCAAAGCCCGATGCCGGCGCTGCCGGATCCTGCATCTCACAGCGAGTGTTTCCACAGGAAGCTGGTCCTTGCCCAGAGGTGAATAACGCAGCTGACTCTCAGTAATGTATAGGTTTTCTTGCAGTTTATTCTCCAATTCTCAGTGACTTTTCAGCATCTTTGCATCGCAGAGGAACTCTCCTGGTGCCAGCGGGATAACCAGTGACCCTCCATGCTGCCAGTCCGGAGAGAGAAGGCAAAATAATCAATTGAGGACAGCAGAATTAGCTTATGTATTGGCAAGGCTGACTCAGTAGTGGAGTTTAAAATCCTTTTATGCAGTTTGACCTTTCTGCTTGTGTGAGCAATAGGGATGTGCTCCAGCAGAGAGGGTGTACGCGTGTGTGATAGCCGGGAGGCAGCCCTTGTGACCCACCAGTTGTACAAAAGCTGACAGCACCTGAGATATGAAAATATCCAAAACCTGCCAGGGCAGGAGACCAAAGGCTCCTACTCTGAGGTGACTGGTAAGATCTCAGCTCTTTTGAGATTTCTTTTTCTGTTTCCCAACCTTGTTTTTTTTCCTGGCCTCCTTTGGACACCAAAAATAGTTCCTGTGATGGAAAAAAATCGGCTTAAGCCTCCTTTCTGTTGAATCAGCAGACAGATTGATTGCATTGTGTTGAGTGCTCAGCAATGGAAGCGGAAAGCGCTGGGTTCCTGGATGCCTGAATTAACACTTAGGATGCTATATAGCCAGCTGCAGCAAAATAATTATCTAAGCCTCATATATACAAGTGTATGTTGGCTTTTTTTCAGTTCTTTAAGAATTCATGTCACTAATATAGCAGTCTTCCATGTTCTTCCAAGACTTTCTGTTTAAACCTTCTGGACAAATGTGGTTATTCTTATTTTGCAAGTGTCCATATAACATGTGCTCCATTAAAAACATACGGCAATGTAGAAGCAAGAGCTGTGCACGTGAAGCAGCTGCCCCAAAGCACTCTCTGCTGGTCTGGTGGCATTGTCATCTCATACATTAAGTGCTGTAAAACTTCTAGCTAAAGCTGTTGGCTTATTTGATAAGAATTCTTCACCAGGTATGGAGAGCAAGCTGTTTTCTCCTTCTCAACCAAGTCCTGATGGCGAGAGCCCACAACGTAACCCACAGCTACTTCCTCGCTACTCATTCATTCTAGGACAGTACGGCTGCTGTAGGACCCTGTGTATTCTTCTTATCTCGTGAGAAACATTGCCATTTGGGGTAAATATTATGCTGTTGCTAATGGGCTTAAAATTCATTTCGAGTTTTCCAATTACATATTTCATTTATTTCATGAATGTGAAATGACACTGCAGAGACCGAAGCTGTTAGCTGGCATGTGCCGAGTTAGGAAAGTCACTTCTGCATTTTGCATTTGAACACGCAAAATTAATTAATGAAGTGAAAGTTGTTCTTGTTTACTGTGCGATGCCTTGCATTTCTCTGGCTAACATCCTGATGAGCACCTACCCCTTCTGGTTTATGTAGCAGGGGAAATAAAGGTGGTGCCTAATGGGCTAATCCAAGATCCGCTGTGCTGACCTTAGGTGGTGGCTGGTGATGGGTTCGGGAGTTGCTCTGGGGGCAGGAGTACTTTCCAGTGAACAACCTGTGATGGAGGAGAGTGCATTTTATTAGTTATTTGTCTCATGCTAAGTATGGCTTTTCTGATGGACATAATCATGAATAACACTTGGAAAAACTCCAGAAGACATGCTGGCTGCACCTTCAGCTTGCTCTCCCCTCACAAACTTCGCAGTGGACCATGTCTCCAGCTGGTACAATCGCGCCAGGGTTGAACTAGACCATGTTTGAATTGCAGGCAGAGCCAAGGACAAGCTGTATTGCAACCCCGTCTGGGGACCCGCATGGTGACCACAGATAAGGTATGTCCCTTGTCGATGTGGACCCCTGGAGTCATTGCCTTCTGCCACCCAGGCTGTGCTGGATGGGGACCCATGGATCAATGGGCCAAGGCCAACTGTGTGAGATTCAACAAGTCCAAATGCCGGGTCCTGCCCTTGGGTCACAACAACCCCATGGACGCTACAGACTTGGGCAAGAGTGGCTGGAAAGCCACCCAGGGGAAAAGGAGCTGGGGGTGTTGGTGGGCAGCCGGCTGGAGATGAGCCAGCGTGTGCCCAGCTGGCCAAGGTGGCCAACAGCATCCTGGCCTGGAGCAGCAACGGTGCGGCCAGCAGGAGCGGGGCAGTGATGGTCCCCCTGGGCTGGGCACTGGGGAGGCCCCACCTCGAGCCCTGGCTTCAGGTTTGGGCCCCTCACGACCAGACAGACATGGAGGGGCTGGAGCGTGTCCAGGGAGGGGCAGCGGAGCTGGGGAGGGGGCTGGAGCACAAGTCTCCTGAGGAGCGGCTGAGGGAGCTGGGGGTGTTCAGCCTGGAGAAGAGGAGGCTGAAGGGAGACCTTCTCGCTCCCTGCCACTGCCTGAGAGGGGGATCGGTCTCTTCTCCGAAGGAACAAGCTATAGGACAAGAGGAAATGGCCTCAAGTTGCACCAGGGGAGGTTTAAGATGGATATTGGGAACAATTTCCTCCCCAAAAGGGTCATCAAGCACTGGCAGAGGCTGCCCAGGGCAGTGGTGGAGTCGCCATCCCTGGAGGTGTTTCCCAGCCGGGCAGACGTGGTGCTGAGGGACGTGGGTTGGTGGTGGCTTTGGCAGCGTTGGGTTGATGGTTGGACTCAATAATCTTAAAGGTCCCTTCCAACCTAGATGATTCTATGGTTAAGCCCCATCTTGAGCCTCTCTGGTAACTGGTGATGAAGTCTCTGCTCCCTGTTGGCTGTTGGTGGTTGGAGGCTTGAGGCAGGATGGGATAAAGAAGGAAAAGGTGTATGTCTAGTTATTGAGGACTTTGGCTTCTTCTACAATGCAATCTGCAGTATAGTTTTCATGTAAGTCAGATGAAAGAAAAAGTTTGATGTGCTATGACCTTCCTTGGCATAATTTAGCCCGCGTCCCCTCTCACTCCTGCACGTTTATTGCAGACCAAAGATTGCCCATCTGCATTTGAGGCTGTTCTCACCTTTTGCAAAATGTGGTTCCATAAACCTCTCTGTAAATGGCATCTGTTGCGCACTGCCGCTCAGCCTTTTACTGCTGCAAGCTATTAACGTGCTCCTCGTGCGTCGGGAGGGGAACGGCAGAGCCTCAGCCCCTGTGAGCCACCGCGTGCAGGTGGCTTCGGTGATAAGGTCCACCATTGGGAGTAACCCCCTGCAAAGGGAGAAGCTGGCCTCTGCTACCCATGCCTTCTGTTGTTCGGCCAGTGTAAGCTTGGCACAATAGGTGTTTTAGGACTGGGCTAATTACTGACGGAGCATACGGAGCTCAACAACGCCCAAGGCAGTTTAGAGACTCCTACAGTGTATATTGTAATACGTACGTTAAACCTGTGGCATGAAAAACAAGCTTTTCACCAATTAGCTTATGTTGTCGCTTTTCTACTTGAGTTGGACACGGGGCTGCTGCTTGTGCCACACAATTCAGTTAAAGAAAAAGGATTACGGAGGGTTACTGAGAGTTATTGCATACTGGGTGGATTTGTGCTCAGTACAAAAATACCAGTTGTGGTGTTCTAACCTACTTTGTCCTCTACCCTTACTTTCCAGGACGGCTGGGTTTAGGTTTGGGGACTCTTTTCTCTGTGTCTCCTTCTCAAGATCATGGGTTTATGTCAATTTTTTTTCTTATAACGTGCCTGGCTTTGCCTGCCAAGCTGTTCCTTACCGCGGTGTAATTATTGAGTTAATTGCATATATAGTTTTGAAAAGCAGTATGTCTTGCTGGTCCTCACTATTCACTCCAGAGAGTGTTAGAGGAGAACACCAGGTGATGTAAGCCACATTGTCAAGTGCATTTAAATGTCCAAAAAGGACATAAATACACGGTGAGAGTTCAGAAGCACGAGAGCAGATTTTCAGTGTCTTCTCAGTGGAAGCAGGGGATCCCTGAAGTTCATAGGTGTTTGTTCAAATCTTTAAAGATTCAAACAATATTAGAAAATGAAGAATAAATAATAATAAAAAGAAGAATAAATAATAATAAAAACCGAAATTCGGATAAATAAACATCCTCGTTTGTAATTCTGCATCAAGTGAAGCCACAAAATCCTGCCCTTTTTTTAGCTATTGGTGAATTGTGACAGATTCATAAAATCCCATTTTGGGCCTTAAATATACAGGTCTCCTGCTGTGTTACACCTGGAGGCAGACCCGAGGGTGTGGGTGTGCCTTAGCCCACGCCGTTCACTGATTGAATTTGCAAATTCAAATTCAAAATCAAATTGTAGGTCCTGGGAGTTCAAACCCAGAGACAGGCAGAGGTGATGCAGTGGGTCCCAGCCCGCGATAAAGAGCCATCCTGCCTTCGAACATGGAATCTGAGTGTTCAGGGGGTTCATTCTGCACACTGAAAAGAGGAATTAGAGTTCTTTGTTCAGTGATCAGAAAAAAAAAAACAATGTGCGTGTCAGAAAAATGCATTCACATCTTTATTTTTCATTTGCGCATGAAAAGGATCAATGAGAACGAACGCTTGGTGCAGACATTAGAGATGATAAATGACTTCAGGTATCTCTTTCACAAAGCGTAGGAAGCAGTCAAGTAAGACCCAAAAGCTAACTATCCCAGTG
Organism: Chionis minor; assembly: GCA_013398295.1. Classification (NCBI taxonomy): domain Eukaryota; kingdom Metazoa; phylum Chordata; class Aves; order Charadriiformes; family Chionidae; genus Chionis; species Chionis minor. The sequence continues at coordinate 346,372 of VZSF01000636.1, forward strand.
TTTCAGGTAAAATCTTAACACACTTTTTAAACCCATGGTTCTTCCCCAGTCTAAGATGCTCAGAAGGAAACATAATTTAAGTTATTTCATCTCAAGCTGAGAGTTTTACCTTCTAAAAACCGACAAACTGATTTACAAGGTTTCTCCTGTAAGTCCCTCAAAGTAAATTACCTGTCACAAGGGTCGTGGATCCCTGTCTGCATGTTTGAATAAAACGTGTAACAGATTTATAGCATTAATAATGGGGATGTCTTTGGAAAGGTCTCAATTTGCAACAGTAAGAGTGGAAAGATGGCAGTTTGGTTATTTAGCACCCTGCCTGTCTTTCGTCTGAAGTTCTGAGAACTCCTCAGCTGCTGATTATTTAAGGTGCGCTCAAGAGTGACCTTTACTGGAAAGCCTAAAAATCCTGTTACCTGAATGGAGAGTGAGCACTGGCAAAAGCTTTGGCTGGAAGAGGAGAATGCTTGGGGAACTTGGGTGGTCCCATAAAGCAGTGCCTCGTCGTTATTAGTTTTTATTATTTTTTTTCCATGACTAGCAGAAACGTGCCATGACAGCTCCACTTCTGGAGCCACTCATACCTATTTTGCTGAACTGATTAATTTTGTCAGTAAAGTGTAGGAAGAAAAATTTTTTGACATCCCCAGCTTTCTCCATCTGAGGAAGAAGAATGCATCTGCCGTTGCTTGTTTCTGTGGAAGTTAGCGTGCAATAGCATTAACCAAATATCGTGGGAGAGCAGGAGCGGTCTTGTCTTCAGCTCTGATAGACTTTATATGAATTCAGAGTATCCTCGTTAGCCCAACCATGAAATACTCTCTGGCCATCCTGGCATCTCTTCTTTGGACATGCTCCCAGCATCTGGATTTCTGATGGGACCTCCCCAGCCTCGGCTGTCCTCCCGTAGGACTTCCCAGCCCTGCCTCCCCCAGACGAGGAGTGCCCGTAGCTGCCTACGTCCCAGTCTGTACGGCTGGTGGTGGGTGCTGAGCATACAAGTCTCAATGCCCGGCAGATGAGGTGAGGATGGATATTTTCATTTCCTTCCCTGATTCTTTGCCTTCAGTTGGCAAAAAGCTCCGGATCAACTGACTGATCCAAGCCACGTGGATAAAATCTGTTACCGTTCCTGCAGAAATGGAAATAATGAAATTGCTATTTTAGAGCCTCTCTTTAATAAAATACACTATCATCAGACTAACGTTGTATCTCTGCAGAAATTCATATAGTCGTGCGTACATCTCTGAAATTAAACTGGAGCACTTTGAAATAAAATCCTGCACTTTATGAACAATTCCAGCTGGGGCCTGCTGTAATGATCTTCTATATCAGACAGGGGTGAGTGTCACCACGAAATAGAAGTAGCTGCTCTTCCATGCATACATAGGCTATTGTTTTATATAAATGCATGTTGCGGAGCCCCAGTGACACGGCCTGTATATCTTCCTCATCTGACAGGAGTTTACATTTCATTCTCGTTTATCTGTAAGCAATCCACACCGCTCCGTGGCAAGTGAGAGATGGATGGAGTCACTGATGGGAAATTTAATGTGTATCTGAAACGCATGCAGAGACATTCAGATATACATCCTCTTTTTTTTTTTTTTTTTTGAAATCCAGATCACTTGCTAGAAACTTGGACGAAAGCATCACTCTCTTTTGATGAAGCGAAGGGTCGTACATGGGCAGAGCTGCCTGCGGGAACAGGAGCGTGAGGTCTCAAGAGCTGCTCAGCAGCTGCCATGAGTCCAAGCCTAAGCTGTATCTTCTTGAAGCTATCAAAAAACGTGCAGTCCATGACTTGAGGAAGCCAGACCTTTCCATCCTGTGGGAAGGAACGTTTTTTTTGCCCATCTTTGGCATTTCTCTTTGCTCAACTTCATTAGGTTCCTTCTTTAGGTTGGCCCATTTCTCCAACCTGTTGAGGGTCCCTCTGTAAAGTTCATAAAAGCTCTTCTGACGCCCTCCTTTGGGTCGCTGGGTAAAATCTGGCTTGTAGCAATTGAGCTTTTTCAAATTACATCACAACTCTTTATTTTTTCTCTTGCTATTTACATCATCATGCCCTGATGCATCTTCAAGCTGAAAATCACGTTCACAGCCTCTGCTTTTCCCTGGTGTGTAAGGTGAGTGTCCCCGGGAAGATCGCTGGGAGAAAAACACTGGAAACCCTGTGGTTTCACTGGAAAGCCTCCTCTCGTATTTCACTAATATCACTTCCAAGTGCCAGAGGTATTTAGGGCATGAACATGAAGTGTTTGATGGCACTGTAACAGGAGATGTGTTTGTCGTTAACCCGGGATGAGCTCATTGGGAAAGCTTTCCTGCATTTTCATTAGGTGGAATCAGGGATAGTGGAAATACCTCCAACATAATGAGGTTTTAGGAAATGTACTGAAATAGAAAAGAAACTCTTGAAATGCACTAGTTGCACTTCAAACAGGAATCTCATTCACAAGTCAGTTACCTCACACCCAGACAAACGCGTGTAATAAGGCCAATGTTAAATTATTTTATACTTTAAAAAAAAAAAAAAAAGCCAGAAATACCTGCTTTATGAAAAACAGGAAAAATTGTCTGAACAATTGCTGCAATAATTTGGAAAATAGTGATTTTAAAAACCTTTATTTTTGGCGGACACCACAGCGCATTTCAGTGCCATCATTTCACCAGAAGCTGACCACATCCATGGAACTTACTTTAAAAACTGAGAGAAAAATCAGCCTGGGGACAGCCTTGCCAGGGAGCAGGGTGAGCCTGCCGGGCTCCCGTGGAGCTCCCCACGCCGAGTAGAGGCAGCTCAGCCCAGCAGCTCTGCTGAGCACCATCCCAGCACCAGCCAAACCTCAGTGCTGGCGTCCAGGTTGTCTCCAATGTGTGCCATTAATCGCTGCGGAATTGCACGGTAGAGAGTAAAGCAACATAAATACCTTTGGCAACGGGGGTGGTTGGAGAGCGTCCGCTTCATCACCGCTCTGCAGCCTCCTGTTGGGTTGTCAAGCATTGGAACAGGCTGCCCAGGGAGGTGGTGGAATCGCCGTCCCTGGAGGTATTTAGAAGGCAGGTAGACGTGGTGCTGAGGGACATGGGCTAGGGGTGGTTTTGGCATAGGTTGATGGTTGGACTCGATGATCTTGAAGGTCTCTTTCAACCCAAGTGATTTTGTGATTCTGTTCCTTGTGCAATTGAGATATAGACACGTTGGCACCTGGCTTTGAAGTTTCGCCTTGGAGGTTTATGCTAGCGTATAGGTGTGTGCTGACGTATAGGTGTATGCCTAATCCAGAGGGAAGGACAAGAGAGGATCCGGCTGGGAGGGACGTAGACATCTGAAGGACATAGCAGAATTATTACAGAGACCGACAAGGTGACCTTCCCAACATTTCTTCGCCGCATCGAGGAATGGAGGAGCCACCACTTCAGGACTGCTCTGGCAAAGAATGGAAAAAGCTGCCTGGGCCAAAAACAGGGCACGGGGAGTGGAGGCAAGCGCTCTCCTCTTCATCAGCCTGGGTGGGTGCTCCAGGGCAGCCCTTCTCCGGGAGGGGAAAACCCTTCTCCTCCGACAGGTCTGTGGAGGGGAATGTGCACAAAGGGTTTCTGTCATCTTCTTCCGACCACAAAGAAAATAAAGAATATGGTTCTGAATTTTGCCTACAGACAGAACTGGTGTAACTTGCACCTCGTTTGCTTTGCTAGGAGGTTTTGCTGCTTTATGTATATGGGTGTATTTGAAGTAAAGGATGTATTTACTCTGGGTTGGAAGAGTCATATTGGTGTGAGGTAGCAAAATGTGAGAAGTAGTAAATTGGAGCAGTATCAGTCATTCAGTCATCTTTATACCTGTATGGATGGTATAGACTCGAGAGGGCTTTTGCCAGTATAGGTGATGGGCTAAAAAAATTACGCTCTGAACTGAGATAGTCCAGGCCAGTCTGAGGATGGTCCTGTGCCATCCTGCTTCTTCCGTGGCGTAAGGAGAATTCAATGCCGAATGAACTCTGCAGCATCTTCCTGTGCTGGGCAGGGACTTTGCCGGCACTGATGTTGGAGACTCAGACATGTATTACCTACCTCGTGGCAGAGCTGTAGTTAACAAAAAAAAAAAAAAAAAAAAGGAAAAACCACAGACAACCTTGAAATTGTTAATAATGCATTCTAGAAAATTTTAATGGAATACCAGCATTAATATGATTGTTTCAACACTATTAATAGTCCCAAAGTAGTATTTCTGTATCATGCTATTTAATGAAATACCAGTGCTGGGTATTTTGGCATATTTGCAAACCTCCTGTCACGTGGATCTGGGGAAAAAAACCCAAAAAAACAAAAACACTTCCAGTGGAGTAAGAAATAAGACATGCCTAGAATATTAAATTTCCACAATAATTTATATTGCATTATTTTTAATTACCTTAGCTTTCCTGCCACGTAATTACTCTGCAAATGTATTCCTGAGTAAAAGATGTGTAGATTTGTTTGCACTGCTATCTTCCATTCCAAAAGTGTAACAGTAGTTTTTGGTATGTTTTATATGTGCATAAGTTAACTGGGAAATTTGTTAGGCCTTTAAATGCAAACTATAATTCTAATAATCGCGTGTGTTCTTTGGAGAGTTGAGGTTGTTTTCGCTGTTGCTCATTGCATTGCTTGGTTCACGCTGTGCTGCAGGTCCCACATGGAGCGCTGTACTGGCCAGGAGACTTTTAATTTCATAAGAAAATAAGCAAATGGGACTTTAAAATGAATGGACTGGGAAGGTTGCCTCCAATGCTGTCGTAAAAGTGGAAGTTCAGTGAGGGGGGACAATGATGATAGACCACAATTGAAAATACAAAACCAAGAGAACGATACAGCTGGTATTGACTTGACCTTGCGCAGAATCAATCCGTTGATTTATTGTCTCAGTTGCACCAACTTCTAGTGCATATGGTTGCTACAATAGGTTTTTATCCAAAAAATTCTACGTAGCATCTAGGTAACATCTATGCGTGCTGCCTTGCAGTAATACGAGATTAAGTGGTACCTATAAATTGTGAAGTTTGCTTGCTTGGTTGATGTCTAGATTAAATTATCATAATTTAAAATTAGGCTAGTCTAAACTATTAAAGCCACATGCGGAGCTGTTAATTTAATTTCATTAACTTATTACTTGTCCATTCAAGTAGCAGGCATGGTCCTTTCCGAGGAGTGTGACACTAATAATGTAACTACAGTGAGAAAGGAAATTAGCATTAAGATTTGATGTGGTTTTTCTATTGATCCTTCATTAGACATTTTCAGGGGCCTGCTGCTAATCCGGGTGGAAGTCCTGCACAGCGGAAATGAGTTGCTCAAGATCTGGGAAATCAAAATTACATTTAGCAGTTGCAAAGTCTGAGGATATTCCGAGCAAACTTTCCTCTCTGTTGCCAGCAGTCTAATAAGTGGCCCTGTATCATAGAGAAAGAGGTGAAGCGATGCCTTACTCAGTACTCGGGTACGATTCAATGATTTTGCTAGAAAAGTGGAAATTTAGGACTATTCACATAGTAAATGTATATTGACATTGAGGTGCTGGAGCATGTTCAGAGAAGGGCAACGGAGCTGGTGAGGGGTCTGGAGAACAAGTCTCCTGAGGAGCGGCTGAGGGAGTTGGGATTATTCAGCCTGGAGAAGAGAAGGTTGAGGGGAGACCTCCTCACTCTCTACAACTCCCTGAAAGGAGGTTATAGCCAGGTGGGGTCAATCTCTTCTCCCAAGGAACAAGCCACAGGACAAGAGGAAATGGCCTCAAGTTGTGCCAGGGGAGGTTTAGGTGGGATATTAGGAAAAACTTCTTTACCGAAAGGGTTGTCAAGCATTGGAACAGGCTGCCCAGGGAGGTGGTGGAATCGCCGTCCCTGGAGGTATTTAAAAGCCGGGCAGACGCGGTGCTGAGGGACATGGGTTAGGGGTGGGTTTGGCATAGGTTTATGGTTGGACTCAATGATCTTGAAGGTCTCTTCCAACCCAAGTGATTCTGTGATTCTATGTGTGAGTGACCTGCGAACATTAAGCGGTGAGAGGTGTTGTACTCCTGCAAGAATGACCTTGCCCAAATTTAAAGGCAAACCTTAACTTTAATAATTTTGGAGTTGTAACGCTACGCAGTTAACGCAATATTACTGATCCTTGCCATATAAGTTTGGGTCTTGATCTGCTGCTGTAAAAGTAACCTTGCTTCGTCCTGTTTCCATATGCTGGAGAGGTTTTTAGACGCTCTCCTTAGCTGACCACTGTCTGCGCTGACCTTTCCCACCCACGCTGCGCCGTGCCTGGTTGGTATTTTCCTGCGGATAATTCGGAGGTTTGCTCCATTTTGCCCCAGGGAGCACTTTTCCCAGTTTTTCTTGGGCTGTGCAAGCACATGTCTAGCTTCTTTGTGTGCAAGGAGCTGGAGAGGGTTTATCTTTCTCTGATATGGGTTTGAGTCTGTCTATAGGAAACATCCACATCCTTCCCGTGGGGTGCGGAACACCAGTGCAGCATACTGGGAGCATCAGTATCGCCCTCAAATGCGATGGGATCTCGGATCCTTTCTGTTATAAAACCATTTTATTTAAGGCTGCGTAATTAAGAAAGGAAAAAAAAAGCTCAAAATCTGTAATTTACCTACCAAGTAACGTGCAGTGTTCATTCCTGGGTTTGGGCTTTCTCTGTACTCAGGCAAACTAAATGAAAATAAAGCTGTAGTATCCAGCAGGGCATTAATGCTGAATTGCTGCTTTACATATATTGCTGGAATTTAAACACTATGAGAGAGCCATAACCAGAAAGTTAGAGGCATGCTCTGCTTAAGCAGCAGTCTGCTAATTAGATCTCCGAGCCTTGAAGTAACCTTGTCTGGGTTTTGTGTAGGTTTTTACAGGGAAAAATCTTTAAAACCTTCCTTCATAATCTAAGTGTTGAATTTGCTTCAAAGGGCTTTGACACAGCAGTAGAAAACACACTATAATATTTGTAATATTAAATTTACCGTGTGCAATAACATTTATCACTGTCACAGTGATTATCTGCCTCTAATTAGAAAAGAGCAAAGAAATCTATCAGCCTTCAGTCACCACGGCAGTCGAGGGGGCTGGTTAACCTCGCGTCTAAACCCTACGGTGCAAATAACGCTTTTCTGCTCAATCCGTGTGGCTCTCCTGACACCTGCAAGATGCCAGCTAACACAAACTCATTAAAATGCTTTTTTTTTTTAACATTTCTGATGCAAATTACCGTGAAGTGTGCTTCATCAGTTAAAAATGCGAAGCGCGGGCATCTTGTTGGTCAAGCTGTGCAAACACCCCCACCCTCCAGAGCTGTGGTTGGTGGGACGCGGCCGTGTGTCCCGGCACGGGCTGTGGGACGGTCTGGGCTGTCGGCTCGTCCCTGGGGGTTTGATGCCGGCAAGTTGCATGAGGTGGTCATTGCATGAGATGGTTGCCGTGAGGATGAGGAGGCAGCGTGCATTGCTGGTGTGTAAGTGGAAATTTGAGGTGATTGCAACCTGGTGTTCTCCAAATCCTCCTGGGACAAGAAACGTTCTCGCCCTCTGTCCAACCTCCACATGTCCAGAGCTGTGGCTGCCCCATCCCTGGAGGTTCAAGGCCAGGTTGGACGGGGCTTGGAGCAACCTGGTCTAGTGGAAGATGTCCCTGCCCAAGGCAGGGGGTTGCAACTAGGTCTTTAGGATCTTTTCCAACCCAAACCATTCTATGATGTCCATGGAGATCCAGCCAGCATTGAGTGACTCAGTGTAGTGCCGCTGACTTGCTAAGCAGAATTAGAAACAGCACTTTGCTTCTTTCTACCTGTAATTCATGTACAGTTATTTAGGCACAGGAATGATTTCTGGTTATTTTTCGTGGCAGTGAGTGAGAACACCAGCAAGGGCAGGTGCCTCGCTGTGAGCGTGGCCCATGGCTGAATGCAGCATCTTGTCTTAGGGGCGTCTCGTGGTGTCCTGCACTGCAGTCATGCCCTCTGCTTCCATGGCCTCAGGTGGGCAATGAGACGCTTTCCAGGGCGTTGTCTGCTTCACCACCAGATCCTTTTGTTTCACTGGCCAAGCCGTGGCAGCAGCGATGTCCCTCCATAGAGGGACGCATGAAGCTCTTGAGAACAAAGCAGCGGTGCTGCTGGTGAGTCTTGCATAAGCTCAAAGCAGGAGTTTGAACAGCTGTTTAAAATAGATGTTATTCTGGAGACTACAGAGGGGAAAAGCTTTTGGCTTTGGTTTGAAAAGGCATTAAAATGCGTGTCTTAAATCTGTCCATATTCAGCACCCAGTTGAGCATTTACTAGAGATCAAACCCCAAGCTCCTGAAATAGCACTTCTGGGTCCGTCTGGATCCGGAGGGAGAGCGCAGGAGCGGGAGGGAGCAGAGCAGGCTCGAGTGATGCTCAGGTGGTGAAGAGACACAGGAGCCAGTACAGTTTTAAATATTTCCAGAGATGTATGGAACAGGGTTTGATTTGTTTGTTGATTTATTTCAGTCTACATAACCACAAGCAAAAGAATACCCAAGGCTGTGCTTTAACAGACTGACCCTCGGTGACTGACTGAAACCATCAGTGGGGTAGGAATTGCGCCCAGCTTGCACTTCATTTTGGTACTGCTCGCTGTTTTAGGAGACGCCATTCCTGGGAATGGCGTGGGATGGGGAGATATGGGACCTCTCTCACACAAAGCTGCTGCTCGTTGTTGTCCCAGTGCGTGTCAAGGGCAGAGAGCCTCACACACACCACTGAGGACTTCAGACCTTGGAGGCACCACTCTCATCTCCCCTTTGAGGGCCAAGGGGCACTTTGGCTTGCTTGGCTCTCACTCCAGGTTATCGGGAGCCGCAGCAGTGCAAGCCCAGCCTGAGCTGGTAGGTCCTGCTGGGAGGCAAGCACTATGGGCTGCAGGTGACCATATAGGCATGGCCATATGGGGTGTGTGGCCAGCCCCAGTGAGCTGCCCCACTGAGCTGGCTGCAGCAGCGGGGAGGAGGAGAGAACAGAGCTTGGGAATAACAGAATCACAGAATGGTGGGTGTTGAAAGGAATCTTTGGAGATCATCTAGTCCAAACCCCCCTGCCAAAGCAGGGTCACCTAGAGCAGGTTAGACAGGAGCGCATCCAGGCAGGTTTTGACTATCTCCAGAGGAGACTCCACCACGTGTCTGAGCAGCCTGTTCCAGGGCTCTGGCACCCTCAAAAGTAAAGAAGAGAATCCTCATGCTGAGATGGAATTTTCTGTGTTCAAGTTTGTGCCTGTTGCCCCTTGTCCTGTCGCTGGACACCACTGGAAAGAGTCTGACCCCATCCTCTTGAAACCTGCCCTTTAGGTATTTAGATAAGTGTTGACGAGATCCCCTCTCAGTCTGCTCTTCTCCAGGCTGTACAGCCCCAGGTCTCTCACCTTTCCTCATCAGAGAGGTGCTCCGTTCCCTTGGTCATCTTTGTAGCCCTCTGCTGGACTCTCCCCAGTAGCTCCTTGTCCTTCTGGGGGCCCAGAACTGGACACAGCACTCCAGATGTGGCCTGACCAGGGCAGAGCAGAGGGGGAGAATGACCTCCCTCAACCTGCTGGCCACACTATTTTTAATGCGCCCCAGGAGACCATTGGCCTTCTTGGCCACAAGGACACATGGCTGGCTCATGTTGGCCACCAGGACTCCCAGGTCCTTCTCTGCAGAGCTGCTTCCCAGCAGGTCACCCCCAACCTGTCCTGGTGCGTGGGGCGATTCCTCCCCAGGTGCAGGACCCTGCCCTTGCCCTTGTTGAACTTCATGAGGTTCCTCTCTGCCCAGCTCTCCAGCCTGTCCAGGTCTTGCTGTGTGCCAGCACAGCCTTCCAGCCTGTCAGCCACCCCTCCCAGTTTGGTGTCACCAGCGAACTTGTTGAGGGTACGCTCTGTCCCCTCATCCAGGTCATTGATGAATATGTTGAACAAGGCTGGACCCAGCACTGACCCCTGGGGAACACCACCAGTCACAGGCCTCCAGCTGGACTCTGCCGTTGATAACAACCCTAAGCCAGCCATCACCTCCCCGCTGCTTTGCTCCGCTTCGCCTTCATAGGACGCTCTGGAGCTGCAGCTCCTCTGCTGGGACAAGCGATATTTCATTGCTTTCAATGTTTCAGCCCCAGGTGTGGACCCACCACTGCAAAATGGAATGAAATCCTGTCGCCAGCGGGACACTGCCAGGCACGGCCGTGGCTCGGAGGCAGCTGCTTGAAGCCAGCGTGATGGCAGAGCTCGGGCCGTTCCCTGCGAGGTGGGCGATGGCCGAAGGTGACTTTGCAGCTCTGCAGAGCAGAACAGGACCGCTGCCGAGACAGGGATGCACTGGAGAAGGTTGTTAGTGGAATAATGCCAGCCGGGGTGGAAGGTTCGCTGTAATATTTTTATACCTGGAATAACCCCGGCATGGATGCGCCGGACTCAGCACATTAATGTTTTGCTGGGGTAGGTATTTCACTGAGGGTTAGCATAAGCTGTACCAGCAAAGCTCATTTTATGCCCCTATAAATGGCATGTGGACAAGGCAGATTTGCTGGTGTAGCTTATCCTTGGTGGGCCACTATCAGCAGACTTTTCTTAGCAGGCACCTGTCTTCAGTTCTGTGTACCCAGAATACTTCTGAAAATCTTGGAATAACTTGCTGAAGGCCTTTTATCCAGCACTCCTTTAAGCATTTAATATTTAGATACCATTTAATCATCTTAATATTCGTATTATCGCCTACGTGTACTGCTGTTCCCTGGGGTCTTTATGGATGCAAGTCGACTGAGCAGGGGTCAAGTGCAAACCACTCTGCTCCCACCCTGATGCTGGTCCTGGGTGTAGCACCCGATGCAGCGACACCAGTAGGTGATGGGGGTTTCACACTGACAGACAAACCCCCTGTTTAAATGTTCCCCCAGCAGAGGGTGGAGAAAATGCAAAGCAAGATATACCTGACTCTTCCAATGGCCGTTGTGGGATGAAATATAATTTGTATTTTTCCGGAGTAGTACAGTAAGTTACATTGCTACATGAAAATGCCAACAAGGCTACAGTATTCCATTAATAATGAGCATGGAATAAATTATCTGCAGATGACATTTTTTAATTGAATTGCAATTTAATATCCCAGTAATATATTACAATAATAAGAATATTAGGATGATTAAAATATATTTAAAACCTGCCCCGACTGAAATGCTGAGATCCAGTGCTGGGTAAAAGGCACGTGATGTATTTATGTCTCGTTGATTCTCAAAAACGGGCAGGTGATTTGGTGATGTTTGGCTCTGTGGTGTCATAAAGTTCCTCTCTGATGTGTGCTTGAAGTCTGTTTGTTGTCAGTTTTAAATGTTTCTTCACAACAGCAGCAGTACTGGGGGCTACCTTAAGTGCAAGCATAAGCTATAATATATTTTGCAAATGTCTAGCAGAATACGTAGGTAGTGATCATGTGGAAAAACCTTAGTTTTTTCCCCATTTCCTCCGGGAGAGGACTTGGTATTCGGCATCAGAGACCAACTCCGCTGGCAGTGAGTGAGAGGGTTGGTGTTGGTGAATTAGTTAAACTTGATTATATGCATTTAGGGTTGGTGGCTCTCCCTGGGTGACTTGCCTAAGTACCACAAAGACAGCATGGGATGCATAGTTAGGAAGCCTGTTGACTCCAATGTGATGTAAATGTCTTTTGTTTGCCCTGGAGATTTGATGGATCACTTAAACAGCCCCATCCTACACATCTGTATAGCTCATAGAATTCCATCACCCATCACATTAATTACTGGCAGGTAAAGCATGTGCTGTGAAAGCTGCAGGTAGGGAAAATTACCGCGCCGGCCCATAGCGCCTGGTTTGTGTTAGTTACCTTGTCAGCTTACTCCTTGTTAGCAGAAATGCAACAGCCAGTGAACCCGAATATGTATCAAATATATAACACATTTTAAATATTTTAGATTTATAGAAGTCCTGAAATGGACTTCCCTGCCTGGCTTCAACAGGAATAAAGGGCACAACTTTCTGTTAACCGCATCCCTTAGGAAACTCAAGAGCAATGTACCTACCGGCAGCACAGCATAGACAATCCCAGCCTCTCCCACCCTCCACCTTCCTCCTTTCCTTTTTCCCTCCACTCTGTATCCGAGCAGACCATCCTCCATTGAGGAATGCAGGAAAACCAGGAAAACGGTCCATCGTTCAGCTTTTCCAGTGCCGTGAGGTTCAGTCCTTGGGTTGAGAAGCACAACCACCTTCTGTTGCCACAATCTATTGTAAAATTTATTACGACTTAATTGTTCTTTAATCGTCCCGCCTTGGTTAGTGCTTATTTATTACTGAGTAACACGTACTCCAGAACCCACTGAAATAAAACCTATTCCAGGAATGAAACTGCTGACTGAAGGCTCCCGCTACCAGTCGTGGGGGTAAACAGCGCAGGCAGAATCCCATTAGATGAATGCCTATAAAGAAGCAGCCAGCCTTCTGTGAACGGAAAGATAAAATGCAGCCATAATTTAAACTGTTTGATATAGTAAACAGTTGGAATGTGTTTTGCAAATTCCTTACCGTAGGGGTGAGTCACTCCCAATTCACTTACTGCACAAATATCGGGCTTGTCAAAGAAAACGTATTTCCTGTGCATTTCCATTTTGGAATCAAATGGGTTTGGGGGAAGCGCGTATACGGAGACATGCTTTAGGGGTGTATGACAGTGCGTGCACCAATGCACGCAGGAGTTCACACATTCATACGCTGTGGACATCTGAAGGGCTGCTGCAGAGGCCGCCAGTTCAAGAACTTGAAAATCGCCCTGTGCCGGATTCACAGGTGGGAAGAATTAAAATAAATTGGACTGTAGGTAGTGGTAAGAACCCAACCCCTGGTCATCAGCTGACTTGGAACCGTCAGTTTTGATCGCTGAAGACAGGCCCTGGCGTTGAAGCTGCAGGGGTTGGCAGGAGGCTCTTTGGGAGAACGGTGGGTCGTGTGGTCCAGCTGCCGCCTTGGTGATGGGTTTGGTGGAATGAAGAGAGGATTGGTCATGGGGAGGGGAAGGGATGCAGGCTGGAGATCCATGGAATCATAGAATGGTTTGGATTTGAAGGGACCTTTAAAGCCCCTCTAGACCAACCCCCCATGCCATGAGCAGGGACATCTTCAACTAGACCAGGTTGCTGAGAGCCCCGTCCAACATGACCTGGGATGTTTCCAGAGATGAGGCATCGACCACTTCTCCAGGCAACCTGGGCCACTGTCTCACCACCCTCATCTTAAAATATTTCTTCTTTATATCTACTCTAAATCTTCCCTCTCTCAGTTTAAAACCATTACCCCTTGTCCTGTCGCAACAGGCAACCGTTCCCCCTATGGCTCCACTCCCTGATCCCCAGTCCCTCCCCAGCTTTCCTGGAGCCCCTTTCAGACACCGGCAGGGGCTGGAAGGTCTCCCCGGAGCCTTCTCTTCTCCCGGCTGAACCCCCCCAGCTCTCCCAGCCTGTCCTCCCAGCAGAGGGGCTCCAGCCCTCCCAGCATCTCCGGGGCCTCCTCTGGCCCCGCTCCAGCAGCTCCGTGTCCTCCTGCTGTTGGGGGCCCCGGAGCTGGCGGCAGCACTGCAGGGGGGTCTCCCCCGAGCGGAGCAGAGGGGCAGAATCCCGGGGGGGGTTCTGGGCTGCCAGCGCATGTTGCTGGGTCATGTCCAGCTTTTCCTCCACCAACACCCCCAAGTCCTTCTCCTCAGGGCTGCTCTCCATCCCTTCATCCCCCAGTATGTATTGATGGATGTGATGAAGGAGGGACTTCGTAGGAGGTGGGCTGTAGGGCCAAGACCTTGAAATACTAATATGGTTTCAGAAGGAACCAAAAATGTCAAAAAAGGCAAGAAAAGAGGAGAGTTTAAGAGAAAGATAGAGCTTTCTGCTCCCACCCACTCTCTGCAGGGCTGCGGGTGCCGGCAGCATGGTGGCACGGGGCTGCCTGTCCGGGAGCAGCCTCTGCTTGATGCTTCCCATAGAGAGATTTTTATTTCTAGTTCTTACCCCTTTGCCAAACCAAATCCATTCAAGCTGAAATGCTCCTTGCCAGGAACCTGCTGAAAATGAATCTGTCTTTTTTATTTGCTTTCTGGAAACCGCAGTGGGAATTGCTCAGCAGCTTTCAGTAACAAGATTAGAGAACTGTCCAGCGTTTAGTCCATGCTACAGAAAAAAAAATATTATTACTGCTACCATATGAAGCTCTAATATTGGGTGGCTTGCGGTGTTGGATGTAAACCCAGCAGTTGGGCTGCACTTGGGATCAGGAATTTTTTTTCTGAATTTGCCATACATGTGAAAAACCAACCAAAATTTAAGAAAATTATGAATCTTTGATAATGTTACTTTGTGTGTGCAGAGCAAGGTGGTCAGCATAGAGAACCTGGCGGGGATGTATCCTAACCAACTGTTATCCCATAATTCTTACAGTCGTACAGACTTCTGGGAAGCTTCACATCACTGCATTTTATAAAACAGTCACTAAACAGTGATGTTTTTTATTTTTTCCCCTCCCAAATTTTCTTTTTTAATTTTCCATCCAGAATTGCATTGATAGTAAATTCCCGCCTGGCAGAGCCGCAGACATCAAGTGTAATCATTTATGACTCATTAGTGTGGTGCAGCTTCCGTGAACATGGAAGATAATCATCTCATTCTGGAGAAATACAATGCTTACAACCTTTGCTTGTACAGAGATGCTGGGGTTTAAAACTGCAGCTTTGGAATGATACAGATTATTTCTGCACCACCTGCAAAGGGTTTGGAAGATTTAGGTTTTATTTTCTCCAGGAGTTAAGAATCAAAATCTGCTAGGGATCTTTGAAAATGTTTGGGTCATGGCGCTTACTAGGACAAGGATATTAGAGTTGAATCATGCTCTGGGGTCCTGTGGGGGAATTTCTGTGGCTCCGCAGACCCAAGCAGGTCAAGTTTTTTTTGCCGAGATCCTCTTTCTCCTCCTTCCCAGGGCGCAATAAATAGATGCTACAGTTCTTGAGGTGCTCACACGTTACAGTACAAGGAATTTTCTAGGATGGAAATAGATAAAAACTTCCAGACGGAAATTCGGATTTACTGAATTATTTCACTACATATTTGAGTTGGTGTCTTTGGTTTCCAAGTGTAAAAATCCGCTGGTGGTGGCAGGTTTCAGTGGGAGAGAACGAATCCCTCAGTTGCCGCAAACAGGGACGGCTGGTGGCATCCTACCGTTGAAGTGCCAGCCTGCTCCTCTCTAGGAAATCATTATGAATAATTACACATTTTAATTATAGCTCCACTCAGAGCTTCACATATGCCCTTAAACAGCACTAAAAATCCTTGACATCCTGCACGGGATGTTTCTCTGCCTGCTGGTGATTTCAGGGGATCTAACTTGGTTTATAATCTCGCTTCAACTTAAAGCTTGAGAGTTAGAAATAAGCTGAAGGGAATCACTGTTTTCCATAACAAAATGTCCTTGGGCTGCACAGCATAAACACTCGGCTGAGCCCTGCCAGCTAGAGAGCCTGACCTTTTAGGGTTACACCGAACTCCCTTGCCACCCTGCCTTTAATTTCAGCTTTTCTGGTGGGCAAAAAGTTTCAGCGCTTTAATTTGTGGAAAGCCTGGGAGCTACGGAACACAACACGGAAGAAAAGAAGCAATCATGGCTTTGTCATCTGAGGGGGAGGCTGACCCTTGTGTCCTATCAAATTCAGTCCTAAATATATTTTACCTTTATTGCAAAATGCCCTTCAGCTGGCACAAGGGTTCCTCGCGCCCTGAGCTAATGCATTCAACAGCACAGGCTCTTTAAGGTGAGAATTGAATCTTGTTGCCCCTTGACAGAGATGGAATAATAGTGTAATGCAACGGAACATTTTTGAAATGCTAATACTTGCCACCTGCAACTTGATTTTATTTTTTGTCTTACTGCCTTTTTTTGTGACATTTCACAGTCCCGTAGTCTCAATAGATGGATCTGCATCATAAAAATGACAGACGGATGATTTAAGAGGGATAGTCGGTCTGAGTGAAACGGATGGAGTGCTTTAAGAGTGTCAGTTTAGCACCTATTACATAGGGTCAATGTTCATTTTCAATACATCATTAAAGCATCCTGCTAAATCACTCAGAAAATGTTCATGTTCTCCTTTTTGAGCCACCATGTTAGATTACAGGGATAATGAAGTGTAACTGCACGTAAATGGCAGTATTGCACAAGCATATTTTATTGTTTTCAGGGCCACTGTTTTAGGTTATTCTGAATATGAAACATTAAAAAATCCACAATGAAATACTGAGTACCTCCTTAGGTAATAGTTCCCATACTTACGTTTGCAGTCAGCTACCAGCTCCATCAAATTTGATATCCAGTGAAGTCATTTTCCCACTCTATCAGTTTTACAATATACAGTGTTCACTAAACTAATATCAATAAAATCAAAACTGCCCTCAGCCTGGTAGCTAGCTCTTAAATTACATTACAGAAGATGTATTTCCATTATTTTCAGAAGAACCTGGGAAGCGCAGTTATTTCAATAGAAGTCACTTTGCCAAGGTCGTTTCAAGTGCAAGGTGATTTTGCCGGCTCCGGGCGCTACTAGCAGCGCAGAGTCTCAGTGACACCTGACATGATTAAAATTTTGTATATCAGGGTCAGGTTAAAAATTAGACTTTGGAAGGCAAGAATCGGGACTTGTAAGCATAAGATGTTAAATATTTAAATAAGTCTTTGGAGTCTGTCCCTAACACTGATCCTTCCCAAAATACCTGCTGGTAACAACTTGGTATGAACCTGGATCTATGGACAGCATGTACTAATACTGAAAATATTAACTTCTGTTGTACTGAAACGGGGAACACACTGCTGACTAAAGCTACCTTCACGCTAGTAGGGAGGGAAAAAAATGTTAGGTTTCCCCGAGGCTTATAAAATATTTATTTTCTTTTATTGCATTTGGTAATGGAAAACATGGCTTTTATTTACAGAAAGGTGATGCAAGTATGTCCCGAGGCAGCCGTTCTTCATCCCACCTAATCCAGGACATCTAACTGACGGGCTTAAGTTAATACCTCAGTTAGTTTGGGCTTTCACTACCTTCACTGGTCAGAGACAGGTACCTCTGACTTTCTCGCTGTTGAGTACGGAGGGGATCTGCGGTTTCAGAGTCCCAACTTGTAGACCTTGTATCAGGAGTCATCCTACTCTGTTGGTTTAGGTGGCGTCATTGTGGTGTTATAGACAGTAACATACGAAGGCAGAACGAGCTGTGATGTGGGAATTGAGAGTTTTGAGGATATCGTTACGGGCAGGCTGGGGAGCTGCTGGAGCAAGCTGGAGAAGAGGAGACAGCTGAGAAGAAGGGTGCTGGGGGAGGGCCTAAGGGACGGCTGTCCCAGAGGATGGGAGCCGGAGTGGGAAAAAATCTAGCAGGTAATTGGGCCGTGTTTTCAGGAGAAAAATTTGTTGGTTTGCCCAGTTTTTTCCTGTTGGTTTTTCCTTATGTAGAGCTGCAGTTGCCAGGGTTGTACCATTTTCATCCCATACATCAAGCAGCTGAACGTGCTGCAGGTCATGACGTGGCAGCCTTTCTTCTGGTCTTCTAATGTTCTCCTCCTCCACTCCAAGTTAATGCAGATGTGTCCTTTGTCTGCAATGCAGACAGAAAAGATCAGCTCATGACAGAGCCATGAGAGGCTTTGCAGAGAGTAGGAGTCACTATGGGAAAGGCTCCAGGGTGGATGCGGCGCAGGTGAGCGGAGCAGAAGGTGGCACAGGCCATTGGGACACGGAGCTGAGGAGAGTGGAGGAGCTTTCCAAAGCAGCTAATGATGCAGGCACTGCAGGTTTTTTAATGCTTCAGTTGGGAAATTCCTACCATTAACAAGACGTTTGTCTTAATGACAGGCTTATTTTACAAAATGTTCAAAGCTAATAACTATACTCAATAATGATAGTGAACATTACTGAGTTTTCCCCATTCACCTGTAAAGAATTGTGAAAGACTTCTACTCTACTGCCAATAAAGTCTTCTGCAGGCTATATACTCTGCTGCTCAGCTCCTCTAGACCCAACTTCTAGAATTTTACTTGTGAAGGTGTTGGTTCATAAAATGAGGAAGAGTTATGGAAAGAAAGGATACTTCAGTAAAGATTTTTTCCCATTTCAAATCAAGTAAGTGTGAACGGCAATGGGAAACTGTTATGTGAAGAGCAGAGGGACATTTTCCTCACTTCTGTGCAGTGGGTATTTAAGTAGTGGCTATTTAAGCACATGGTATTCCTTCTCCAGGAGAGATTTTCATGGGTTGGAGCATCCCATCAGGAAGGGGACCATGTCTCTGCTGTTCTTTTTCTAGGATCAGCTCCCAGTTGTGGTTCAAGCTTGGCACGAGGCCCCTGTCCCCTCTCCTGAGCCGTGGGGAGTAAGCTCTTCAGCATGACCTGGGGTTGGGGAGCTCCCTGTTCTCCGGGTAGGGGGAACCCTCGTTTGGGTCCAGGGAAGGATATTTACATTTGCATTTTTAAAGCAAAATGACTTTCTACAAAGTCAATTGAAATGGTCCCATGAGGTGTGGAATTTGATCCTGATTCAGAGACCATTTTCTTGTCCTTTCAATTTATTTTCTAGCCTTCCCTTTGGAAACAAGCCAGTGTTCCCTCTATATTCTTGACTTCATTTAATTGCCTGAAAAAAATATTTTTGAAGATCTGTTTGTTTTATTTTATGAAGCTGCTCTGAGTTTTCTAGTCTGCCCGTATTTCCTTATTATAGCAGTCTCTTACTCTTTGCAAGTGTGGCAATATATCAATATTATCAGGTCTCCAATCCTTCCGCATTTTGAAAGTGGGTAGTTCTGATATTTTCCTCTTAAATTAGTGAAGACTTTATTTATGCCCTACCCTCAACCTTTCTGATCTCGGGCTGGTTCTGGGACTGCGGGCAGCGACACTTAGCTCCTTTGCCATGGCCAGCTATGTACAGTAAGCAAGAAGAGAAGTCACGGTGTTTTGTTTGATTTCTCATGGCATAATAGCTTTGCTTTGGTTTTCTTACTGTGGACTAAATGGTGGTCTCAAAGGTTTCTGTTCAAAATTAATAAATTAATGCTCACGTCCTGTTGAGTGTTGCACATGACTGCAGCAATTAGCAGCTGCTCCCTCGATAGGTTCTCTGCTCATGGGCTAATTATTTCACGTTTGTCTACGCTGATCAGCAGCTGATTTCTGCAGCTGCAGTTTCTTGTGTCATGCAAAACTTCTGGAAGACAGCTCTAGCCTTCCTCATGGTTTACTCTGCTCCTGGACTTAGGGAAGCCTCTTGACCTTTGTGGTTTTCTGCTCCATGGGGAAGGGACCATGCTTGCCCCAACCCCAGTATGGGGTATGTAACCCCAGATTTTCAAAGGAGTTTGCTCTTAGCTGGCAGATGCATTCCCTTCTCCCCCCGAGGAGGGCTGTCCCCAGGCCAGTACCGGCCGTGGCTCATTTCGTGGTTTGTGAAGCTGAGGACCCCAAGGGAACTGCAGCGTTTCCGTGGGAAGCAGCGCAGCCATGAAGGTGTACAGAGAGGCTGCCACGTCCTGCAAAACTGGTCATTAAAGCATCTGGAGAGCAGGAGCTCCTGCAATAAATACAGCCAAAGAATTTAAGTATTACCTTGAGGATTACTGTACTGTCTGATTTAATTCTTCTGGTGTTTTACTGGCAGGTCAAAGACAAAAGTGATTCTGTTAAGAAGCACTGCAGTTAGTTGCACAGAAATGCTGCAGCTGAAGCTTTTTGAAGGATCATTATTCAATCTGTTGTATGCAACACTGTGCAGGCATCAAATCCTCTAGCAGCTGGCCCTCAAACATCTTCTCTAAACCTTTGAACCAATGATTTGTATGACAGGTCTTGTCATTTCTATGGCAAACCTTGTCCCACAAATTATCTTGGCATGGATTAGTCAGAAGAAAATATTGTACCTCATTTAGTACAAACACAAGATCCTGAACACTGGCGTAATTTGGTTGTAGAGGTTCAGATGGGGCTTGATGGCTTGGAAAAAATGGCCTTGTATCTATGGGTCAGCATAGCTCTTCCTCCAGTGAGACCCACCTGTACTGAACCGTTTTGGTCTGATTCATATACATCCCTGCATTGGAATGTTATGCCACTGTAAAACGAGATACTAGGGGATAAAACTTTAAAGGTTGGTAATAAAAAGGTAATAAATGGGGATATACAATAGGCTGATGGGAAACTTCATTTATTTCCCTGAGTTATGGATGACCTCATAACTCATGAGTGGTGGAGTTATGAAAGTCATGAAAGGTCATCAATAACAAGTGGAAATAAATGAGTCAGTCTGTTGTATTTTCTGTTTGCGTGCGTTGCCCGATACTGAATGTGATGGCGGTGTCGGGGTGATGAGGCTGGGAGGGAGCCCGGGAAGAGTGGAGCTCCGGGACCCCAGCCCTCACCTCTGCAGGAAGCGCCCTGCCTATGACACAGGGCCGTCTTCTCCATCCGCAGTGGGGGATGAAGAAAAGCTTCTGGCTGGAGTAGAAAAGAGGCAAGGAAGGTGCCAACACAGCCGAGGAGGTGACTTGTCCTAATCCTATAGGCACCATTGCCATGGGGCGGGACACCCCATTTTGGTTTTGGGAGAGGGAGCTGGGGCACGTGTCCAGAGCACATGCAAAGACGGAGCAAGGATCAAAAGACTCCAGTAATATTGACTCGGATGACTTAAAGTGTAACGTAACAGCATGAAGGTGCAGAAAGCTTTTTGATGACATTTCTGGTGGTGTTAGGCTGTTAGCTCAGTGGTCATGTGTTTTAATCCAGCCCCGAGTCTCCTCTCAGACTGTTTTTTCAGGTTTGATGGTGCATGTCCCCACTCTGCCCTTCTGCAAACCCTCGCAGAAGCCAAAGTCAAACTGTGGCATGACGACCACTGAAAACTCAAACCTTGCTCACATTTTAAGACGAGCGCTCCAAGAAGGCAGCTGTGTGTACGTAGCTATTCCACCCATAAGGGGATTATAAAGTAATCTCGGAGAGGCTGGAAGAGTAACCTTGGGAAATAAGGCATGTGGCTGGTTCTGGTTCAGATACACTCTGTAACTGCAACTAAATAACGTCTGTCTCTGCTTCAGCTCACCATCTGTAAAGCAAGGATTTTTACGTTCTTTCCATAAAGGAATATTACTGGGGAGAGAAAAAAACCCAACTATGAATTGAGCAGATATTCTTGTCCTGGAGAACCAGCCACAGAGCAGTACTCGAATGGAAAGTCACTAGAGGAAACTAAGAGAGCAGCATTTTGATGAGTCAGTTAAAGAGCCAACACTCTTCCTGCTGACAGAGTATTGAACTTCAAAATTTGGTTAGAAGGCACTGTTTTGCTGACAGTACTGTCTTTCAAAGGACATGCAGAATCAACACCTGACCATCTGTAGTCATTTAAGATTCACCCATAGCATTTTTTGTAATAGAAGGGTGGTTGTTAACCTTGACATCCTGGACAAATGCCAGCTTCTCCCACTCCGTATTAGTCATCAAACATAAACTACTCACATCCTCTTCTGTCATGAAATACCCTTCTGAGTTCTTAGACATTTGCTGCATGTCATGCCTCAAGAGCAAGCGCCCGTTTGCGTCTCCCACTGCCATTCCAGCCAGTGGTAAGTTTCAGTGTTATGGTCCACGTAGTCCTGGAGTGAGGCCATTTCAGACCTGAAGTCGTGTACCCAAGAGACCAACCCGTGTGGGTTTTTCCTTTAGTGCTCTGACAGGCGTGACGGCCAGGCTTCTCCTTGGGGTGGTCTTCAAGGACATACATGGCTGGTGCATGGAGCCCATGTGCCGTTAATGGGAGACTGGGAAGAAGGGCTCTCCTGACTTTTACCTTCCAACCTGCGTAACCCTGCAGGAGGTAAGCGTGTGGCATAAATTTTGATGAGCGCTTAATATCCTCAGGTATTGCTAAGTGAAGAAGCCAGGAGAAAATAGTTAAACCAAGTTTCTTCACTGCTGTAGGCAGTATTGCAGAAGGTCAACATGAAATATTTCTATACCTCCTTGCTTGAAAATATCGGGGAGCTCTGATTTACCTGGTTTAGTGTCCTTGGCTTTTCTCCTTCATTCAGTCACTATTATCTGTAACTTGGGAATAAAGGCTCCATTCAGTCTGAAAGGAGCAGTTCTGCCGTGGTTTATGAATGCATTGTTTGCTCAAACATCTGAAATATATTACTCTGAATCATTAAGAGCCTTTTTTCACAATATGTCCCTGACTTCACTACTTCATCCTTGACATTTCCTATATAAGCATTGCTTTTGATTTATACTGAGCGTTAATGATTTGCGGTGCATGCAGTATAATGAGATAGCCATGGCTTCCGAGGGGGGATTTAAAATTACAGGCGTAGCTTTAACACGGGGCAAAGAAGAGACGCGCCTGTGCAGAACAGCAGTGCACACCTTGAGACACCACCGATGTTCTTTGTTTTTGGGTGCAGTCAGTGGCCACAGCACAGGTGAGCAGGAGCATTTCAGGGAGCGCTGGAATAGTGACAGGACCTGATCCTATCCTTCTGCTCCAGCCTGTTTGCCAAGGATTATCGAGCCCTGCCCGCAGCTCGTGCTGTGCTGTGAACCCCTGCAATGAGCCCACCGACCGCCGCTTTGCAGAGGGTCCGGAGGGATTTTCCAGGAAAGCTCATACCGCCCGTGGCTGGAGGGAGCTTCGCCTTGCTCATGGCAGCGCTGAGCACCGCCGTCCTCTGCTCCTAATGAAACGGGGCTGGAAAATTACAGTCCTCCTTGATCTGACCTGGACCGAAAGAGCGGTGTCTCACGGCTTTGGCACTAGTTGGAGGCATTTTCATTTGTGGGATGTCCTTTTTATAGGATCAGAGGCAATCTTCTCAATTGCACACGCTGGCGTTTTGCTGCCTTGCTCAGTGTAGCCTTAGTAAGGGGAAGGGAGAAAACGGTAGAAAAGATAGAGAAATTAGAGGTTTGGCAAAAGATGAAGCATAACTGTGAGACAAATTAAAGAATCTTTGTGTGTCACCTGGTTCAAATAGCATAATTTAGCTAATGCTTATAAAATCCCTTCCACCTAGGACTAACCACTGCCAGAAACACTCACTCATGCCCCTGGGGTCTTGCCAGAGACAGAGGAATCCCAAATACTTGTAGCTGAGCTGGCCACCCTAGTGAAAACCTCTGAAAGGAGAATTCAGGGATAAGATATAAACAGTTCTTCCCACAATAATTTATGATATTTTGGAGGGGTTTGGCAGTACCGCTCACGAGCAGGGAGACAAAGTTTGCTCTGCTCAGTGCAAGTCGTTTTATCTAACCGTGCCTTGGTTTCCCATGCCGTCTTCTGGCACTATTGCGCATTTCCATGGCAGCTCCCTACGGTGTGAACCATTTTTTTCAGTACGTGTTTGAGCAAAGCTTTGCCCCATGAATCCCTGATCATGGTTGGGCCCTTTTGGTGTGTTGTGTCTCACGACCCATATGTGAAATCCAAACCAAACCTTGTCAGGCATCACATCTGGTGCTGCAACAGGGTTGGGACTAACTAGTTCCATAAATTACCATTAATTGTTTACCCAAATTAGTAATAATACAGTGGAGTCAATTAAAAATGTAGGTTTTGAGATTACTTTGAATGGATATAAGCCACAAAGGACTATACATCAATTAAAGTACTGCAGAAGGCTTTTCACTGAATGCCCTGCAGGTATGTGTTATATCTTAGTGAATGAATGTCATGTTAGGTTTGTGAAAATCATTTCATAATCAAAGGCATGATTTACACAATGGCTAATACATACTGCCGTGTACAGGGCAGCCACTGATCTTATTAATACGTGTGCTGCAGGTTTTACGTTGGAAATTTTTAACTTTGGCGTTACCCTCGTGAGCAGTAGCTACACTTTAATGCTGTTTTCTGCAGTTTTCCTATCACAGAGGTACTATTTACGTAAGATATTAGCAAAAGGAATTGAGCCATCAGTGCTGATGTTCTGCACAAGATAGTGGCTTTTTACGATGTACTAATTTGTGTCTGACCCTTGGTGAGTGAACGAATGTATTTTGGATGTTGTTTCTGTGTCCCTGCATAGCTGCAAAAAAATAGAGGGGGAGGAAGGTCTGGCCGGAGCAGGCAAGGAAGGGTCTTGGACAGGGAGGAACTGGCTACGAGGAGGGACACCGTGGCAACCGTTTCTGCGGTTGGGTGGTTGTGATGTGCGGGGGGACTTGCAGCCTGAGAGAATAGAGCCTTCTGTTCTTTCTTCACATGGAGTGAATTGTTTCTTGGAAAAACAGAGCATCTGGCTGATAATATTTGTGATGAGCGCTGTGCTGGAGATCTTAAAAAGAAACTATCCCCAGACTCTTGATGTGATGAATATTGTTATTTGTGGCACTTGGCATATGGTGGCTGTGCTGGCAGATAATTCAGCGTTAAACAAGCTTTCATTTGGCCCACTCGATTTCTGGGCTATTGTAAATTAAATATATACTTAAAGATTGTGTTTGTATTTAAGTTATAGACTTAACCAGCAATAATTCATTGCATGTAGTGCAATGTGCGTTCCTCAAATGTTCAGCTTATTGACCTGATTTTAATTTGTGATCATTAAATGTAAAAAAGGCATGTACCTACTGCAATCAGCCTAAAAGGTCAATATTTAACAGCCATTACCAAAATACTGATATCTAAGATTGTATTCCATTAGTAGAAGAGAAATCTCTGTCTTGTGGTCTGTAATCACCTGTATAGGGAGGCAGTGGTGGGTAGCACAGAGCCGTTTAATATCACATACAAAGAGATAATGAGATACAGTTGGTGGAAATTGAGAGGGGAACAATTAAAAAATGGGGTGGGAAGACCATTTTCGTAGGAAGAAGGAATGGAAACATGCTCATTATTTTAAATACTGCTGCTTGGAATGGATGACTAAGAGCACATTGCAGGAGGTTGGCATGGCAGGAGAGCACGGGTGGCTCTAGGAGCTGCAGGAGCAGAAGTCACCCAAGCGGGGCCGAGCTGCCAGATGCAAATTTAGGTACAGTTTGCACCAACTCAGGGCAATACTTCTCAGGTTTCAGCAAAGAAATTCCTGGGAAGCCGTGGCAGCCATCCCTGCAGAGCCAGCAGCAGGACCATGCCACGTTTTGTCCCCACCAGCCTTTGCTGGACCTGGGAGGTGTGAAGAGGGCAGATGTCGAACCTGGAGGCTGTGGCAATAGGACAAGAGGAAACAGCCTCAAGTTGCACCAGGGGAGTTTTAGGATGGATATTGGGAACTATTTCTTTACCAAAAGGGTCATCGAGCACTGGCAGAGGCTGCCCAGGGCAGCGGTGGAGTCGCCATCCCTGGAGGTGTTTCCCAGCCGGGCAGACGTGGTGCTGAGGGAAACGGGTCAGGGGTGGGTTGGGCAGCGTAGGGTTGATGGTTGCACTTGCTGATCTTAAAGGTCCCTTCCAACCCAGGGGATTCTATGATTCTATGATGCTATGACAGTGGGGAAGGAGACTAGGACCAGCATGGTCCATGGGGCGACTGGAGTTCGGCAGGAACTGGGGGGTATTGGCCAGGTCGGAGCTGGGAGCAGGCTGGAGCTGAGCAGAAAGGAGGCAGAGGGACTAAAAAGTACTTTGTGCCGAATAATCCCTCTCTGAGGCTGCACAACTCACTTAAAGCAAACATGTCAAAGGTGCTCAGGAGTGTTTCTGAAGTGGATTTAACGGTGAAGGGTGTTACAGAAAAATCCGGGGAGAAATGAATCATTTCTGCCTTCAGAGCTACATTTGAATAGTTGAAAATAAGGTTGAGGATATAAGATAAGAAAAACAAAATATTGAATAGCTGCTCTCTAAATAAGCCCTGTCTGTTCCGTGCGAATATAGCGTACGCTGATGGAATTAAGAAGGGGGGCGCATGCGACCCAAGTGATGCAGGCTGCCTCCGCTCTCCCTTCCTGCGGCTGCTTCCCTTTGCATCATGGATGCTCTTCTAATGCTAGAGGGGTTTATGTGACATAAGACTCATAAGACTGAATGATAAAGAACAGCTTCTATAAATCATTTTGCTCTGCAGATTTCAAAGTTTCAGGAAGCTAATGTTGGTTAGTACACAAAGTATTACTGGCCACATTTGATTTTGCCGACATATCTTGCTTTTCAATATGCCTTTTAAT
Organism: Chionis minor; assembly: GCA_013398295.1. Lineage (NCBI taxonomy): Eukaryota > Metazoa > Chordata > Aves > Charadriiformes > Chionidae > Chionis > Chionis minor. The sequence continues at coordinate 372,604 of VZSF01000636.1, forward strand.
ATGATAGTCTGGATGATTTGTTTTTCCTGTTACTTTCAAGGATGCAGCATTTATCATTCTTGTATTTCTGGAATTTAAGTCTCTCGCAGCAGTAGCTGCAAATCTCTGCTTCAAAGTATTTTTGTGTAATTAAACTTCAGTTTTAGATGCGGATTTTATCTGTGAACCTCTGAGGGGTTTTAATGAGAAATCCACAGACACGACACGCTTGTGGGTATTTGTGTGGCCCCTGTTACTGTGGCTGCTGAGAAACCTTCTCAAATGTGTTATTCCTCAAACGGTCTGGAGAGGTCTTTCCCTTGGGGGAAGCTGGGGCAGATCAGGGGTCACTGTCTTGCTGGACAAGGACTTAAATCTGCTCCTCCTGTTGCCACCACCGCTCATCCCCGTGTCCGAAGCTCTCTGCAGAGGTTTCCACGCCTCAGGAGAAGCTGCCTCAGTGGTCACGAGAAGCCTGTACTTACCCCTTCCCTGCTGGTCCCTTCCAAACCTTTTGTTGTCCATCCTGCAATTCCCCGTGGAGACTAAACCCAGGGAAATGCCGAGCTACCCCGGCTTTGAAATGCTGATTCCAAATTTTGTGAAGAAGTCCCAGCTGCCTGCCAGGCATGGCGCAGGAGCGCTGATGAATTACCCGGCCCTTTCTGCGCAGTTGTTAAAAAGCTCTTAACTGCAGGGGATTCGCCTGGAAAAGGTTTAACCGGGAGAAAACCTGCGCCCAACAATAGATGTGCTGATAGCATGAGCCAGGGGATTTTCTTTAGGTACTCTTCTTTGCTCTCTGGTTTCCCTTCACCCTCCTCTCCAGAAGGAAATGCTATTTACTTACCTGTTTCTTTGCGAATCGCTGCTGTTCGTCTGCACATTTCTGACTTGCTCCTAAACTTTACTTTAGGCGGGTTTGAATAGGGGAAGGACGTGGCCAAGAGTGCTGATGCAGAAGTTTTTATCAACTCATGTATTTTTAAAATACAAGATGTTATCTGGATAAATGTGGCTGCAGAGCAACCTTGCTGTAACCTTGCAGGCTCTCCCCAGCCGAAATTGCGCCGTTGGTGCCCGTTCGGGGCTGTGGCTCACTGCAGCACGCGTTAAGTTGGTCCGAAGCCTGACCCTCCAAGGCAGGACCGGCAGCGCTGACGCTGGGGCGAGGAGAAATGCACCTCTCTACAACTCCCTGAAAGGAGGTTATAGCCAGCTGGGGTCAATCGCTTCTCCCAGGGAACAAGCGACAGGACAAGAGGAAATGGCCTCAAGTTGTGCCAGGGGAGGTTTAGGTTGGATATTGGGAAAAACTTCTTTATGGAAAGGGTTGTCAAGCATTGGAACAGGCTGCCCAGGGAGGGGGTGGAATCACCATCCCTGGAGGTATTTAAAAGCCGGGCAGACGTGGTGCTGAGGGACATGGGTTTTGGCATAGGTTGATGGTTGGACTCGATGATCTTGAAGGTCTCTTCCAACCCAAGTGATTCTGTGATTCTATGATTCTGTGATCCTCACGATGCACGTTCAGCGTCACTGGCGTCTTTATGTCCGTATAATCCCGCTTTGCCGCCTGGGAGGCAGCACTTCCAAATGATATTATGGAAGTCCCGCATCTGGCCAGGGCTGTGTGGCATAAATATCTGACTATGCCCTATAGCCACTCACTTTTTATTGCGTTGTTTTTTCCCTGCTTGTGTAACTGTCATTTACAAGTGAAATGTGCTCTGATTTTATACTGCTGGCCTGGGACCCGGGAAGCAGTTTGTAAGGAAAATCACCAAAAGCCTTGGAGAGAGACTGAACTCTGGCTTTAACGAGGCAAAACCCGAATGGGCAGTGGCTGGAGTGGAAGGTGAAGGAGGGGGATGAAATTGCCGGGGTTCTGGCATGGGACAGTGTGAGCACAGGGAAGCAGAGTCCTTGCATTTATCGAGTCTCCGGAGCGTAGCTACAGTCAGAAAAGATGCAAAATCCGTATAATCACCACGGCTAAATTTGCAGTCGTCTTATAGAAGGAGCAATGAAAGCTCCATGAAAAAATATTACTAATGCTTATTTACAACTCAAAAGGTATGCTGTCACTGGTTTGGCGGTTTATGAACGCAGTAAATGTGGGAATATGAAAGAAATAAATACACCTGATTTTAAAAGCTCGGGATTTATTTTTTTTTTTTTTAAAGAAACCCATAATGGAGGGTTTAGAAGCAGTGTGGGGCTTTTTTCTAGGCTCGTTGTTTCCTGGTTCATGCATTTTTCAGTGTATCACATTCATTGCATAATGCTGGCCAAGAGCTCAAAGTGAAATGAAAGGAGAGTGAGAGATTGGAGCAGTTCGGTGCAGCCATTTTTGATGTCTCAGAGGTTTTAAACTAGATGTGAATGCTTCTTGAACCCCAAATACCCTGTGGCCTGCCTGGTCCCTATTTTCAAAGTAATTTACGTACACATTATGGCGGTTCCCACAAGTCATGCTGCACTTAATGGTCTGACAGTATTTCCATGATAAACCCTAGGGGTTTATAGAGCAGCCATAAAAATTCACTCCAGGGAGAAACTTGGCATGCCACATCCTCCACCAGAAGCTATCTTTTTCTGCCTGAAATCAGGTATAAATCAGTTCAGCTGCTGTAACTTACAGAAGTTACAAAAAAAAAAAAAAAAAGTTCAGTGGTTTCATATGTTTTTTGGTCCTCTGAAGCTCTGAAATACCGTAGTTTAAATATAGATAGTGGCTGTTCTTTAAAAGTCTCATTGCCTTGAAAGAACCTGCCTGTGCTAAAGATTTGTCCATTTCAAAGCTAAGGAGTTTCTGAAGGACTGGGAAAAACTTTCTAACTCTTAGAAATGCTGAAATATACCTTCTGCAAGAGACAACTGTTGCTTTTGTGGCAGTGAAACAACTGATGGTAATTATGTCTTTCAATTCCAGTAGAGTAGAGAGCGCGAAACACAGAGAGCAGCTGTGACACCTCACATCTGTCCCAAAAAAACTATAATGTTCTTTTTGTTCCTGTGGGTTCAGTGAGAGATTTTAATACTGCTCTTCCATAGTTATTTGGAGAGAGGCAGGGGAGGACACGGCCGTATGGTTTTGACTCTTCTTAAGGAAAAGAGACAAATCTTTCGAGTCCCATGTTTAACTGGCATGACTACCAGAAGTAATTCTGAGAGCCTGTTAGCCCGTTAGCAATTTTACTTTTCAAATTAATAAATTGACTGGGGAAATGCGTGGCTGGCAGGACACTGTTGACACAACATGGGAATATTTTATCAAAAATTAATCATATCAACATTGCTCTCAATCTGTGGGAAATAGGAATTTAAAATAAAAACAAATGCATTTATGTAAACTGTTCTCTAAAATAGACTACTTATGCCTATTTACATAATGAATCCATCACTTACCACCCTCAGGAGATTAGATAATTAAGCACTGAACAACTTATATTTATTCATGTACTTTCAAGAATGAATGAATTATCCCTTTCTGCACAAACTAAATGTTCTCCCTCTGATTAGTAACAGGAGGGCAGTGGTGGGATTTTATGATGGAAAGTGTGTTGCTTGTTTTCTTTAAAAAAAAAAAAAAGATAAGAAATTGATCTTTAGAATACAGTACATAAAGAAGCTGTGTTTGGTTAAAAATCAATGTAAATGATTTTTAGGAAATTTATTGCCTATGTGAATGTGCTTGATACAAATTCATATGGGAAAGCTGGGCTTCTTTGCTTGAATGTATGTGATTTTTGGAAGGAATTTGTGTATAATTTAGATAAATATCTAAGCAGCTGTTTGAACAGAGTTTACCTCTGCAGGTGTAGAGGTTTCCACTGCAGGTGGCAGCTGTATTCGAGTTACTCACCTGAAGTTTCTCTATAGTCAGTGTGAGGAACTGGCCTTCCCTGGGAGCAAATCACCCCATCCTGGGACATGGCCAAGCCAGGCATGGTGACCCAGGGCCGCACGGGGGCTCTGGAGGCGATTGGGAAAAGACACCAGCTCGGAGCTGGTACCAGCCTTCAAATCTCTGAAGTTCAGTAGATCTGAATCCATCCTGGCAGAGCTGGGCAAGAAACATCCTTGATTGCTCTTAAATCCAACTGCTGGAAACAACGCTCATCCTCCCGTGGGGGCATTCCTTCACTCTTCTAGAAGGTTCAGGGGAACAAGCAGGTATTTCATGGGAGCAAGGGTAGCTTAGTCTGCATGTAAAGTCCTAATTCCTCTTAGAAGCTGGACCAGACTCTGACATGACATTTATTTTTTTTTTCCCCTTCAAGTTAAGCTTTGTTTTATGCTGCATATTCTCATTTATCTAAATAGACAACTGCTTTGAGCAACCTCACCTAGTAAAAGATGTCCCTGCCCATGGCAGGGGGTTGGACTAGATGATCTTTGAAGGTCTCTTCCAACCCAAACCATTCTATGATATGTCAGTGATAGTGTATTATGGATGCAGTTGCTGAAGCAAAGTAGAAGGCATTGTAATACTTAATTGTTTCAGTAGCGGCTTTTCTCTTGCATTTAATCTAAAAGTCATGGCCACGCAGACTAGATGTTCAGTTTGACAGGGATGAGAGACAGGGTCTTGTCCTCTGGCACTGCACCAGAGCTGAATATCGCTGGTGATTTGCACACATTTATTCTGAATTCCACAACAAGACAGGTTTTAGCTTCAAGTGCAAGGTTGGGACCTACCTCAGGGAGTCGTAGCCTGTGGCCTTCCAGAGTAATGACAGAAGAGGGCTTGAGGTACTAAATTCTTTCGTGCTGCTAGAAACGCGATTGTGCCTTTTTATTACTTAGAAAACAGCATTACTAATTTAGTAGAGAATTTACAATAAAATACTTCCTGAAGTAGCATGCCCAAGGTCCTGAGGATTTATAAATTACATTAAGAACTTGAATTATTGCAGTTACAAAATAGAGCTGAGATATGAACGTTTCTACTTAGCTTTAGAAATCATCTTATTATTCACATTAATTAAGTTTACAAGCCTTAGAGGAACGCTGCATTGTGGTACCTCTTTTTGAGGGAAACCAAACTCCCAGAATGTCCCACAGAGGCCAGCTGGGCAGTGGGGGATGACACCAAAGGTGGCCAGAGGCAGAGCCAGCTTGATGGTGTTTTTCACAGGTTATAAAGCCAGAAGCCTCATCCTGATCACCTGCTCCGAACTGATGCAGGAGCTGTAGGAATTCTCTGGGTTAATTAATTGTGAACAACTTTAATCGTGTTCATTAACAGCTCTAATGTTGTTAATTAATAACATAAACATTTTTAGTAGCATGACTGGCTTTCCTGTAATTCTAAGTTGGTGCTCAGAAAATGGAGTTCTCTTTTGGGGCTGGGTGATGGATAGTCCTTTCACCTGACATTGGACAGGTGAGAAGATAGCAAATATGTCTAGGCAAGAGTTGGCTTGTTGAACCTTAATAAGCAGCAAAATGTGATAGCATGGCAACATTTCTTCTGGAGATAGTCCTGAAAACAGCCGGTGTGACAGGTTTGCAAAGGCATGCAAACCCAGGGTGATTTGTGTACTAAGGTTTTTATTAATTCATTTATTTGGCCTATAGAGTAGGCTAGAAACTAAATCACATGCTAATGCAAGTAATTTATAAGCATATTATACAGCGCTTTACAGATTCAGACCCACTGTGAACTGTCCTTCATTTCTTTTAATCTCTCTCTGCAGTGACTAATTAGATGACCACGTCTCTTCCCGGGGTCTCCCAAACAGTATCGCTGGAGTCACTCTTTGGCTGGCCAAATCTCATGTTCAGTTGTGTGGTTATAAATACATCTCACATATAACACGGCCATTTTAAATTCCATTAGCTGCAGTTGGCTCAGATTTAAGAGGGTCTTAAATTTCTCTCTATGCAAAGCCAAATCCATCTCATTGTTATTGGGGAAAAAAATAATTATAGAAGGTATATCCTGTTTTTTTCCTCTGATCCATCAATTGTTTTGATTTTATCGATTAAATTAGCTCCTCACCTGAGAAGGTATTAGCTAGAGAAGGCTCTTTTATCTATTGAAACAAATGCTAAAATACCATTGACCTTCGTGCTGCAATATTGGGCCACAATGCAATAAACAGATTTTACTAATGCAATGCAGTGCCTAAACACAGCTGCAGGACTTGGGGAAATGAGTTGAGGCTCAAGTTTTCATCCCATTAAATCAATCCTGACTTGAACCACTGCTGGAGAAACATGATGTATTCAGGGCTGCATTAGCCATCCTTCAGTTCACAAACAAAAGGTCTCTTTGCTCAGGAGCATTAAATTGGGGGCAAGAATCTGCACTTGAGACTTTCTTTGAAAGTCATCCTCCCGTTGCTTCACACAGGGCTACATTTTGGTTCATTGTCTCCTCGCTGAGAGCAAGTTACAGGATTAAAAAAGTATTATCTCGGCCCCTAAGCAGAATCTAAACCATAGAGTCAGTTGCTCCATAGTCTGTCTTAGCAAGGCAAGATAGCCATAAACAAATGTACCAGTGATTAAAGGTGACAACAACGTATTGAAAAGTCTATTTTCTTTAGATTTAAGGGAAAAGATGTAATTAACGATATTAAGCACTTTCTAAAGTGTGAAATCTGTTTCTGTATGTAGTGTAGCATGAGCAAAGGCGGGCAGGCAACCGACATTTACTATGTAAATTATCTCCACGCAGTGCTAAATCAATGAGTTTTTTCTCCATAGATGCTCGTTCCAGGTTGATCCTTATAATGACCTCAATTATACATGTCTTCATTGTGAAATTATGATTGCCTTTGGCGGGCTGCAAGTGACAGCAGAGAAAAAGATTTCCATGATAAAACAGCACAACAAGTAATACCTGCTTGCATTAGTATGCGCAGCTTGCAAAGGTGCGGTGCAACTCCAGCTTAGCACCTTAAGAAATGAAGTTGGAGCCCAGGAGGGGCCGAGGAAAATGTTCGGCAATATCTTGACATTTTTAAGAAGAAAAGGAATTAGTAAGGCTTCGTGTTCTCAAATGTGTCGCTGGGGGACCTGGTATTGCAGGAAATTTAACATAAGAACATCAGAACGGCTACACCTGGGTCACCAAAGGTCCAGAGCGCTCCGCAGCCTCTCTCGCGCTGAATGTAATAGCAGAGAGAAAAGGAGTGAGAGGCCGGACAGAGTGATCCTCCCCTCGGTGACCTCTCGGCGCCGACCGCTGCTGAGCAGGGAGCGATCCCTCACCCTCCTGAACGGGGGATGAAGGTTTGAAGATGGCACCAATTCCTGGAGCCGCGCGGTTCTCAGGCGCTGAGCTGCTGCCATCACCAAAGGGAGTTTGCAGTGTCCTGGCTGCCGTTTCCCGACCTTGATTTTGTTCTGTGTTTGGTGCGGCACCTGATGAAATATTACTCCCGGGCCTCTGATACACAGAGACACGGTAACACCCATTCCTCCGTAAAGGTGGTTATTACGAAGACTTTACCCCTGTCTGGAACTATTAAAAGTGAGTCAAAAATGATAGCATCTCATTCTCTGATGATGGCATTTCTCTCTGATGGCAGAGTAGTTGGCAGGAACCTTTTCTTATTTCCAGCTGGAATAGACTGAGGACTTGCTTCAACTGAAATCCCAGAGAAGAGTACCAGGTTTGACAAGACTTGATAAATATCATCAGCTAGGACTGATACTGGTTGAATCTATTGAATATAGAAAGCTGTTTTGCACGCATCATCCTGCAGAATTTCCAAATGAACAAAAAATTGCTTGATTTTAGGACCAAATTCCATTCCAGCCTGTGTTCTGCAGGTGAGCGCACTTTGAATATTAGCCATTTGTTCTGTTCAGTTTTATACGCGTGCTAAAAATCCTTTTATCTCCTAAAGGTTTTTAAAAAGAAAATGAGCAGTGTTCAATACCTAATCTAGAGGTTCTACACGAAATCATTACGGTGACCTGAATAATTTGTACACATAATCCAACTAGCATCAAGTGTGCCTGAGCACTGTAATATAAGCACAAGATTCTGAGTTTTAAAAAGATTTTTAAAAAGCCCAGCCCTCGCATTCTCTTAGGGAATATCTGTTTCCTCCCCAGTGCACCTGATCATGTAATGAAATCTCTTCTATGGATAACCATAAAGCAATGACTAAAGCCACACAAAATAATCCTGTATTAGTAGGAAAGCTTTTAGATGTTAATAAGATGCCCTCAGAGGTACTGGTAATAAGATGCTCTCAAACACACTCCATAGAAATACTCAGAAAAGGGAGTATGTTTGTATTGTTAAAGTGGTCTGTACTAATTACATGTTTTAATACAGAAAGTCATGTCTTGGCATCATATGGTTCATCCAAGAATGACAGCTTTGCAAGGTGTCTTCTTAATTAAAAGTTAATGTGTTTTTCATTAGTGCATTTCTAAAATGCAAAACCAAAGCCTCTTTAGCTATCTTTAGGAAGATGGGCAGGAAGCCTTAAATTCTACTGCAACAAAGCACTCAAAAAATGTTGGTTGAAGAGGGAGCTGATGGGAGCCCAGCGTGAGCCAGGGAACTTGAGGCAGCGTGAGAAACAGTAGCGGGAATTCAGGAAAACAGCAGTAAGATGAAAAAACAATTCTCTCATAAATGAATGACCCTCTATTTCATTTCTCCTCAAGAAAAGATGTCCTCATTAGCCCTACTCCATGCTACAAATTATTGTAATTATCAGTTCTTTATCCTGTCAAGTGCACTCCAAATATTTTATTCATACAAAGGAGCTCTCTTTTATGCGGGAAATAACGACATTATTTGTCTTGGTGTGCATTTACATGCTTGAGGCGGCGGGATGAGGGGTGGTGGGATAAAGGGTAGCGGGATGAGGGGTGGTGGGATGAGGGTGGTGGGATAAAGGGTAGCGGGATGAGGGGTGGTGGGATGAGGGTGGTGGGATAAAGGGTAGCGGGATGAGGGTGGCGGGACGGGACATCGCCACCCCTTTGGCCACTGTCCGTGGTCCTGAGCTGCCGCCACTCCCTGCTCCTTCCTCCAGCAGGTACCGAGGGTGACGTGGTTATCTATTCCTGGCTTTCCCACTAACCTGCTCAGTGACCTTGGATGGGTCATGTTCACCTTCCCTTACCAGTCTTCCTCCATCTCCCCATTTGGATTTTTAAGGTTTCAGGTGCAGAAACTGTGTGATGGTCTGACTGTGTCAGGCCCTCTTCTCCTTTGGTGCCTGTGGGAGCCACCACTTCCAAATAACAGCAGTAAGTTGGTCAAACACTCCTATTTTTGGCCAACCATGGCTGTACCAACTGTAGCTACCATTTCTTTTCAACAGCTTGTGCTCTTTCTAAAATAGTCCTAGGCATATTAAGTGGGAGAACAGCTAACTGCTCTCAGACAGGACATGGAATGCCGTATTGATCTTTGCAGCTTAAGTCAGCCTCAGATCTACAGTGGTGAATACAATTTGTGGCACATTCAATTAACTTCTCGCTTAGGTGGAAGAAGCAGGAAGAGAAAGGACGCAGAGCTCTTTGGGTACTGCTGCACAAGCAAGTTTTGCACTATGTGGTCACAATCAGTGCTAGATCAGTGTACTGAAATGAGTCCTTCTAGGCCTCCAAAGGCTACTGAAATGGACTGAGTGTTTTAGTGAACAGATGTAACAGATTTACTGCTTGAGAGATGTTAAAGCAATTTTTCCATTAGAGTGTACGAAGAGACGGAAGATCGCACTTGCAAAAGTAGATGCTGGTTTTCTTATTTCTGTTCCCTGCATTTGCGTACTGTAAGCCCTGTAAAAAAGTGCAAGATTTTCCCACCAAAGCTGTTAACTTCTAAGGCAAAGTCACATCTTAAGCTGTGAACTGACATGATAATAATGAGCACTTGGATTCACTGAAAGCGAATTCTTCAGAATGCTTCTTCAGAGGGCTGGAAGAAAGTCATAGAATCATGGAATCATTTAGGTTGGAAAATACCTCTGAGATCATTGAGTCTGATCATCAACTTTACACTGCCAAGTCCACCACTAAACCATGTCACTCAGCGCCACATCTACAGGTCTGCTAAATGCCGCAGGGGATGGTGGCTCAACCACTTCCCTGGGCAGCCTGTTCCAACGCTTGACAACCCTTTTCGTGAAGAAATGTTTCCTCATATCCAATCTAAAACTTCCCTCGTGCAACTTGAGGCCGCGTCCTCTTGTCCCGTCACCTGTAACTTGGGAGAAGAGACTGATGCCCGCCTCTCTACAGCCTCCTTTCAGGTAGCAGTAGAGACCGATAAAAGTGTGCACGGGATTTAGATCTTAGCGATGCTGATATGCTGTAAGTGATACGCAGATTTTATCCTGGTTGTAATGACAGAGATGAGAAGCAAGTCAGCAGGATGAAGAGTAATTTTGCCCACTGGTGGGAGAGAGTAACCTGATCCCGTATGTCCTTTTATAGAGTCAGCACTGCTTGAAGGGATTTTTCCCAAACCGCACGACTTTGGGTGAGGCAGCATCCGTCTCTTTCATCCCTGTTTTACCATGGTTAATGCCAGTGGACATGAGGATTCATTCCCCGGTCCAAGTTTCTGAGTTGGCTGAAGCAACGTAAGACCAAAATGCTGTGAAAATTCCCCATTCATCTCGATGGGCCATTACCTCAAAAGACTAGTTTTCAGCATTTATATGCAATGTAGTTTCAAGGCTTTCTTATTTCAGAGCCTGTGAATGAGATTAAGCAAAAAACATCATGTGAATGATAAAATTGTGAATGCAGCAGCTTTGACAATGTGGCCTGATTGCCCTATTGCTGGCTCAGTACTGCTGAAATGCTAAATAATGGCAATCTGCCCCCACAATAATTCTGGTGTCAAACGTCTTACCTATCTGTGTGGCTACACATGGCAAAATACGCAACACGTCTTGTGAGCACTGGCCAGAAGGAAGTGATGTGATGTTGGTGTGGTTTCAGAAAGATGTTGGCGTGGTTTTCAGTAAGGCTTGCTGCCTCAGGTATTTCTTTTGTGCAATACACGTAAGTCAAAATAAGTGAATTTTTTAATTTAATAAAATACAAGAAAGCTTCTCACTTTTTGGATATAAGAACATCTGTATCTTAGATACCCTATGTGGCTGCATTTGGTAAAGGAGTTTTCATGCTTGTTGACTTCCTAATATTGGGGCAATTTAAAACCGGGTTTATTTATGTTTCAGTGACAACGTTTTTACCTCAATTCTGCTTCAAGGAAAGAACCTGACTCATTCCTGTGCCTTTTCAAAGGACTTTGGCAGGAGTCCCATAGAAAAACAAACCCAGATGGTCTCAAGCAGGAAAACCCTTGTTGTCCTCCTGTTGCCGACTGCTTTGTAGACGTAACTATTGCAGCCAGGTTTGCCAGAGAACCCATCTTAGAACCGTAATGTCACACCTACTGCTAGATGCATCAGGAAAATGAGGTAGGAAGTAAGGTTGGGGAAGATTCAATTGCTCTGTCTCTTACTTAGCTTTATTGTTTGGGGTTATTTTTACCACACAGACATTTATCTATATGCCAAAATCCTTCAAAGTTATTCCTGGAGCAGGGAAGAAGGAAGGCAGAGCAGGGAGAAGGGGAAGAGCTTCCCTTGGCAGTATTCAGCAGTATTCCTGTTTTGCTGCCTTTTGCAGAGGTGGTCCAGCTAAGCCTGCCAGAGGACCAGAAGATCAGCGTTACCACCATCACGGTTGGCCTGAGCACCGTTCTGACATGCGGCATCCGCGGGGCGCTGCGGCCACCCATCATCTGGAAACGCAACGGCGTCATCCTCAACTTCCTCGACTTGGAGGATATCAATGTAAGTCCTGAATTACTCTTGTCATTTTCTTTTTAGGGCACTGAATATTACTTCATTTAACAAATGATAGTTTTAAGGGAGGAAGTTTTATCTCATTATTATGGAAAACTGGAAGCTGGCGTGACATTTTGGGTTTATGTGAATAGGTCTCAGGAATAAAAGGAAGCCAACATATATGCAGCTGAGAGCAGCGGTACTTGAAATGTGTTATTATGAATTTTAAACTCAGTACTGTAATAACCCAGCAAGTACATAGCACTGGTACTTCATCCTTTGTTGCTCATGCAGTTTGGTGCAACCTGTGGTCCATGAACAACAGCCCTGGAAACCCAGGACTCTAGTGGCTCTACAGACCATTAACCCCTCACGGTTCTCATTCCCAGTACAAAGATACAGGTTCATTGAGAGCGTGAAGCAATACATTTATGGTCAGCAATGAAATCTCTCCTTTATCTAAATCAAATAATGTGTTTTTATCTCTGTTCCTCCCATTTCGCTTGCCTTTCATCCAATTCTCGACTCATTTCTCAGCTACTATTTCTGATGTCTGGTTTAAAATACGGGATTATTCAGCAAGGTGTGGCAATACCCTTGCAGGAAGGAAGATTAATCTTTTTTAATTCGCAGTGCTGGTCTGATGTGTGAGTCACAGTTTATAGTAAAGACAATACCTGAATAATAGTATAAACTTACTCATTTATTAATAACATTTAATTACAGAGAGAGTGGGAAGTAGTGTACAAAAAATACGGTCTGTATTTCATTTCTCTTTGCATTAAAGTACACAGTAAATCAGGTTTTATTTTAATTACACTACAGCAAGAGTTGATTTATATTTTTGTTCAGCTCTTCTTAATTTGATAACCACTCAGTTCAGAGTCGTTACTGTCAATGCTGTAACTCCCTAAATTGTTGTGTATCTAGGACTGCTGAAATGTGAAAAATCTTTGTTTTACTCTTCTGCATTAATACATGGAAATTGTTGCACATGGGACAGAAAGACATACTGCAACTCAGTACGTTATTTGCTGACTCTACCTTAGAAGGAAAATCACGTGCACTATGTGTAGGTGATTACTGTGTGCACAAACTCCGTAATTATAGCCGTCTAAACATTCTTTTCATCAAAGCAAGTATTACCCTTTCAAAATGCGTTTCTTGTCACTGTTTGGAGCATGACACTGAAACCATCAAACATCCCACCGCAGGACTGGCGCAGCACTGTACAGGGACGGTAATGGGGATGCTCAGGATCGCACAGCTGGCCCGAAGCCGGTGTACCTGACTTGATTTCTGATAGATATCCCTCAGCGCCAGGGTTAGAATAATGACCTTTGGGTCACTGGCACTAAAAATACATGGAGACCTGCCAAGCTGCGATGCGGGAAGTCAGGCATTCCCTGCCGTAGTCGAAACGTGGCAGTGAGTCACGCAGGTGGTTGACCTGGCAGCTTCCTGCCTCTGCCGCCTTGGGCGAACATTCTTCCGAACGGATCTATTCCTCAGCGCAGATTGAGCTCAGTGAAGATTACACACACTGCCAGTGGGCTTAGTTTAATCTGTACTGAGTAAACTCAACAGCTGTTGATTGTGTGATGGGAGTCTAGAGAGAGCCTTTTCTTTTGGCTGTTGTATTCGCTAAATAGATTCAAGACGTTGTTTGTAGGCTCAGTTTTGTTGCTGGACTCAAGATCGAGCTGGGGTTAGAAGCAAGGTTCAGCTATTCTGCGAACTTATTTACACACACACTGGAGGCTCAAGAGTGGTCTCAGAATTTTTGGCCAAAAGTAACAAAGATTCCAGTTATTTACCTTACCTCTATGAATTCTGGTTACGATCACGTTAATCTTAGAAGATTAGAAGTTTATGTGTCTGAATTGGACACGAAATGACAGCCCAGGAATTGGAGCACAAATACATCCTCAAAGGACAGATAGCATGTAGCTCTGAGGCTTCCTTTTCTACTCCTAGTATTTTAAATAGAATTTTGAAGAATAAATTTTCAGGATAAAATGCCAGTTCCTCCCTAATTTAGCGCTGGCCTGAGTGAATTTCTGGTTTACTTATAAGTAATTCTCTTTCTCGTTGGTTATTAAATGTTAAGAGTTATGTCCTTGCACATAAACTGACCGGTTCCTGAATGATTCAACACCCCCTAGGACAGTACCATGCAATACAGCAGGAAAAAAGTAATCACTACTTCTTCTGTTTGAACAAACTATGTCAAAGGAGCACACTGAGATTCTTACAAGGAGGAAAAACAGGATTTATGCCTGAATTTTGATGTTTCACGTATCAGTTTATGACCTGTGTCACCTTAGCATGTAACACCTCCTACTAGCGTGCATCAACTGGTTTTTTGTCTAATAAACACCTCCACACCTTTTTCATCTTTAATTAAACTGTGAAGTTTTTGTGTTCTGTATATATCACTGCCACCTGTATTCTGGAGTGGTTACGGGAGGTGACGCAATTTGGGGATTACCATCCTTTATTTTCCCTCTTCCACTGTGGGCAGCCTGTAGGACTCCTGAGCTCAAGTGTGTTCCCTCTCTGGCCACCGAGGAGGGGCACCTCCTTGTCCAAAGCCCTTGTTCATAGCAGGGATGAAGAGATGATCCTTCAGCTGGTAAATCCAGGCTTTTTATTTAGATTAATCACAAGTTTAAGAAGTCCTGTACTTCTTCATGAGCTCCGTTGATCTGCAGTGTGAGCAGGCTTGCGTTGGGGGTTGACAGTTGCCCGTAGCACGGAGGTATCATCAACACTTGCTTTGAGGTTTGCAACGTGCAAATACGTGCAGCCGTGCGCGCTCAACGGCACGGGTCGGGGTGGGTGGCAGCAGACGGTTCAAAGCTTCAGCCTCTTGTGGGTACAGAAACTCACATTAAACAATAATCTATTTAAAGGCGTTGACAGCAGGAAAGTAAAGGCAGTGTGCTTCTTAATATACTTGAAGTCAGTTAATTAAATTACTTCAGTTTTCTTTTAGTACGCCTCAAGCAGAAACTCGATTGCATTTCTGCTTTTCACAATAAGGTTAGCAATTTGGCTAATTGGAAGTGCAACAGGAGATTAATTGTACCTTTTTAACTTCAAGAAAATCCTCCCTGCTCCTGGCACAGTGGTAATCACATACAAACCTACAGGATATTCACACACTTGGAAAAATCGTCGTATTATATTTCAATTAAATTCTTTCTCTTCTAAATGCTAATGCAGCAAATCAGATGAAAATGGAAGCCCAATTCTGGAAAAACGGAATCCTTCCAACAAGGTGCAAAGCAGCACAGGAGAGGCACAGCTGAAAAGTCCTTCGTTGCTTTATTCTCTCCAGGTTCTTGAAAAATGTGATATGAGAAGATGGACTGTGTTCCAGATTGATACTAGAAGTGACAAAGACAGTCAACAAAAAACTAGATAATCCTAAATTTGCACAGAACTGAAAGGTTGAAGATTACTATAAAGCCTGGTTGTTTAAGTGCATTACTTAAATCGTTTTTATGTGATATCTTGATTGGCAACAAAATATTAATAACTTTTCATTGCTCTCTTAATCAGAAGCTTTCATAAGCAACATAATAATTTGTCTTGTCCTGTCTGTGAAAAACTCCGCTAATGAGTTGTCACATAGCTACTGCAAAAGAGCCATCTTAATGGTACATGTAATTAAACCATTTTTCTTGCAAGCATTTAAGATTGCTTTTAGCATAAAAATATTATTTATCCATAAATCACCCATCCATATTATTTATCCATTAGAAGTCCCTTTGCAGCTCTACTTTTTAGAAGTCACGTCAACTTTTCTAATGCAGAAAATGACTATAATGTAGCTGAAACTGATAAGATTGTGATAGCTATAAATTGATTCCTGACTACAAATAGTGAAGTGGTTAAAATGTGTCATCTTTCAAAATAATACACTTTTGTCCTCTAGACAAGCAGTGTGTTTTCCCAAATACATGATTATGAAAGCATTCCTCAATTTGAAAATATAATAAACTCTTCATGGAGTCGAATGTATTTATGCAGGATTTATAGGATACTGTTTCACGTTATTTGACATTATCTCCAGAGAAACATACATACATTTATAAACAAAATTTATAAATAAAAGTTTATCCTTCAGAAGCATGGCAAAAGCATGCGCAAGCAACAGAGAAGAGACTATTACCATAAGAAAACAAATGTTAAGGAATGCTGGTAGATAAGAATTTGGTGAATTACCAAGTGTAACGCAGGTAGCTATAACATAAATTCATGAGTGTCTTTCATTATTCATTTCGTATTAATCTGTACACTTTAACTCAAATCCGCATGAGATATTGGCTCAAAAATAAGCATTTCATTACAGGTTATTGAAATACAGGTTTCTTCACGTCTGCTGATGCAGCAGGGGATTCAAGGCAGGGGAGTTAGAGCGCTTTGCAGCTGCTTCATGACTTGTCTGTCTCCTTGCTCGATGAAAAGTCAATACTTGCCCTCAAAAAGCTTGCTCCCACGAGTTAACAAAATGCAGCATGTCATTTGTTTACTGTTGTCACTTGTGCATATCAGTCAGCTCATCTTGCGCAAAGTAGGTGGAGAAATGTCCAGGAAGAAGTCCACGTGCCAAATTCTAAAAGAAGTCTTGAATGTTCCTGCCTAGAAGACCCCCTGCACCAACTTCATGCATATTCAGTTTTGTATTACGGTGTCGAGATGTCACACAGGCTGAAAGGCAGATGGGCTGACGGTGATACAAGTCCAGGGTTGAGGGGAGAAGCTGTTCAGCATGAGGACCAAGTCCCCAGTTTGGGAAATGGCTGAGCAGCAGCTGATGGGAGGGGAGCGTGAGTCCCGCTCAGGCTCACCCGGTTCCTGTGCGTCTCCTCTGCCATTGCCTCCTGTCAGGGAAAGAGAACTCAGCTGGAGACACCTCTGCGCTCACCCTTAGCCCTTCTTGCCTTCGGTAAGGCCACGTGAAGAGAGTCTGGGTTTTGCTGTTGGGGTTCGTGTCATCACCCAGGACCCTGGAGGCACCTGAGATACATAGGCTGAGCTTAGAGATGCAGATCCCTGCTTGGTGGAAAAGGAGTGATTTTCTTTTCCAAACAGGTTCTCCTCCTCCCTGTACAAATCTGTGTGCCTTACTCCAGCTGAATCCAAGCCTGACTCCATCTCTGCCCACCAAACCCCTGCCAGGTCCACGGCTCAAAGAGCGTGTGGAGGCGGCAGAAGTGAGTCTGGGGAGGCGCAACCACCTCCTACGTCGTTGATCGCTCATATTCCACATCTACCTGTGCACCCGGGGAGATTCACCTCCCGGTACATCTCATGGCTCTAACATGATCGGGGCCCACCTGCCTTGATACACGTTCACACGTGTTCATTTAAATGTCAATTTTTCCACGTGTAATATTTGAAACCCCCCAAAATTGCCAACCTTTAAAGTGCAAGTCACTTGGATTGGATTTCTCATTAAAACAGGCAGTACGAAGGCAATATGTTCCTGTTGATGTTTTTAATATAGTTTCAGTGTTAAATAATAAAAAGATCATGTGTGAATAACCCCACTTAATACCCTGCTAATAGAAATCAGGCCGTTAAAATGATCAAACCCTGTGTCATCCTGGATGCTGCGGTAATACAGTGATGGGCGTAAATTACAGGAAGTTGCATGTTTAAAGCCAAGTTTTTTCTCTTTCAAATCAAAGTTTAAGAAATTGCACAGTGCTTATATTATATTAGGTCTTTGCAGGCTCTAAAATAGAGGTTGAGTGGAAAATTAATACTTAGAATATTTTCAGAATATATATATATATATATAACTATCTCACTTGGCTATAATGAAGATCACAGAACTTGTATCCACTTGTGCCTTCAGCAGAATAGCTCGTTTTTGAGTCCCAGACCAAAGTTTGTAGGTGGTAATTGCAAACGCAGAAGTACCTTCATGGAGATAATAGAGTTGTTCACCTGGTCCTAAATACCCCGTGGAGTTTAAGGCTTCACCTTCCTAAACATCGCAGTTTTGTGGAGGAAGACGTTACTCTTGGCAGCCTGGGGTGGTTTTGTTTTGCTTGCATTTTTTGGAGATGTATAGGGCGCATCCCTTGTGAAATTTTTGAGAAACCTGAGATGTTAGATGCAACTTTCCTGTAGATGAATTGCGTGCACTCCATCTGGGTGTTATAACAGAAAAGCAGAATTATGAATACAGCGTGAATCTTCTAAAAATGAGCAAGAAGAAAGGAGCGAGCCCATCTGCTGTGAATTATTAAGGTAACTAGACTGGCATGCTTAAAAAAATGCATTAGAAAAAAATTGAGAATGAGATGAATTATGACTCTCTGAAATCAGTTACACTCTCCCCTACGTGCTCTGACTGTTGGAACTGATAATCGAATTACAGACCAAAATCCATGGATCCCAGTTATCTACCTCTGTGCTGTAGGGAGAAAGTTGGAGTTTATGAATATAATTTTCTCCCAGGATTGGTACTTACCTGTTCAGTCATGGGCTTTATATTTTTCTGAACTTTCCAGTAGATCCAATTAATAGAAGCTTTTCACTAAATTCCTACTATGCTAATTCCTCCCTTCCAGCAGCTCCAGCAGGATGACCTAACGTTAATTTTCCTTGTTGTATTGTCTCTGAGTTTCTCAGGATATAAAAGCCATCTAGATATTATTGTTCTTATTTATTTCATATTTATTTTTATTCATATTTTTATTCATATATTTATTTTTATTTCATATTCTTATCTAGATGATAATTGCACAACTATCTAAAAAGTTCATTCCTGTATGTTGAAACCAAAAACTTTTTTGGCTCACCAGCAAAGTCTTATGTTGTGCTGAATTCTTTGAGCAGAAAAACAAGAAAAGATAAATTAATACCCCATCAGACTGTGTTTGCAATAGTTTTCTGGCATTTGCTTAAGGCTGAATTTTTCTCCATGTAAATTACTAAAGTGATAGCATGTGTAAAACCAAGAACAAATAATATTAATGAAGCATAAGTTCTCAGCTTGTCTCTGGAAATGAATTATTAAAAGCACCAAAGAAAGTGATTTAAGAGCCCATGACTAATTTAGTTTTTATTATTTTTATATGAATCACTCATGAATCTATTGTAAAAAAGATCAGAGACATTTGATTAGTGAGGAGAAATCATTTTCAAAGTGATAGCCATTGTTGTAGATTTTGCATAATAATAATCTCATTAAACGCTTGGGTACATTTTGTTTTAAAATCCCGTAAACATCATCAGAGAGAGATTTCTAGGACTCTGAAGATCAGGCAAGCTCTTTAAATGTGAACTAGTTAATGCATTTTTGTTGCTGTGCTGGTTACTATGAAATTGTGATGGCGTTTCTCTTCGGCTAGCGGGAAACCAGTGACGCCAGCTAGCCCCAGTGCCAGGACTGGTTTGGTCCATATGCGCTGAAACCACATGGGGAAGGTTCCCAGCTTCCCTGGGCTTGGCAGGAAGGGCTGAGAGGGAAGGGTTTAAAAGTGAAGCGAATTATTATTATTATTGTTTATAAAGAAATGCTGGCAACCGCTGGGATTCTCCTAAGAGAAGAAACCAGTGGGCGAGCTCCATTCCCTCTGTCGCTATTCCTGCTGTGAACGCTTTTAAATCAGTGTGGTGAGGGGGTATCAGCTGTCTTTGGGACTCACCCCCAGGTCTATTAGGAGCATTCTGCATCTAACTGGGGTGGTTTAAAATCCCTGGGTAGGTTTAAAATTGCCTGGAGCGGGCAGCAATGGTGTACCCCGCCGTCCCTGCGGCGTGACGTGTGCCTGCATCTGGTTTTGTGTCACTGGGACTTGTTCTTCTGGTCTTTCTTCCTGTTTATAGCTATAAGGCAAGTATATTTTTCTCCAGTAACTGGAAGTTACCCTAAAAAATAAGCCTGAATCTGCTCGATGTTAATTCCCTTTCAGACTTCCTGGAAAACAAGCTATCCTCTTCGACCTTTAAGCAAACCTTTCAAAGGGTTTTAAATATGTTTCCATTCTGGAACAACCCTACGATGTGTTAGAAAGCTTCATGAAAAAGCATCTGAAATGGGCAAAAAAAGGTGGGCAGCTGGTGCCCCACAGCCTCCAGCATCACCCTCGGCAGCCCCGGGTTAATGTGGGTTCCTCTTCGCCGGCTGCGTTCCCCAGTGTCAGAGCAGGAGATTTGTGGCATTGCAATCACATATTGGATTTCACTTCAGACAGAATGTGAACGAGATTTACAAGCAATATGCAATGTTTTACACATTTCTAAGCGCCGTGTCTCCGAGCCGCGGCAGATTGCATGACCAGGGAACGCATTAGAAGGGAGGAATGGGATAAATAAATGTGAAAAATTTTCTGTTTGGAGAGACCGATGCCTTGGGTAATCAGTAGCGATGGAAAGGAAATACAATACCAAAAAAAAAGTACATATCCATTTTCTAGGATCTACTTTGTTATTTTTTGGAATTGACTGAGTACAGTCGCAACTTTTTTATTTTTCAGATTACTGAGCTGTTATCGATTTAAAATGCAGGGTCGTGCCTTTTTTTAATCTTGAAAAGTTAAGACATATTCTGAGGTCACTTAATCAGTTCTTTATTTGAAGGGTAACTGCAAGACATGAAAGAAGCTCATGAAGGGCAGAGAACTTTTTATTTGAATAAGGGAGAGAAAACATGAGATAAACTGCCAGAGAAGTCAATTTATCATCTGCCACTAGTCGACCTTATCAATTATGAGAAATTATAAGCGTAGCTTGCTGAATTTTTTTTTTGCCAGAACCTGTAACATTGTTGTGTAATGAAATTCATAAAATAGAGGTGACGAACACCTTATCCTTATCTGACCACTTTGATGCAAGGCTCATCAGTTTGTGGGGTCAGAATGGTTTCTGCCTTTTGTTCATACGTTTTCATCAATTCTATTTCTTCCGCTTCACAAGAAAATTCACCTTCTCTGGTAAAGGAGGAAAACCATGTCCCAGAAGTTACTTTCTTGCCTTTCTCCTGGTTGCCTATCCTTTTTCATCGGACAATACATGAAAATGCCTTTTCAGTTCACCATTGGGCATTGATGTGGGTAGGATGGGGCAGTCCCAGCTCCTGGGCGGGTGCAGCGCTTGCTGCAGCTCCTGGACAGCCCTGAGATACTCTACTTTAAAGGTCAGATGGTTTTAGGGAGAAAAGAATTAAGTTCCATCATTTTTGTAGGTGTTTATGGTTCCCTTTGACTGCTTTCAGGCTCGCGGCAACTTGGAAACGTGGCTTTGCAAGCAAAAGCCATCTGGAAAATCAAAGCGCATGAAATGTTTCCTCTGCCTTTTTCCAGCGTGAATTCTTCCCGTTCCCTCTGCCCACCCCATCCTCTCCCCTACCAGTTCTCCCAGCAAGCTTACGTGTGCGTGTTTGGTTGGCGGGATGGAGCTCAGAACTGGAGTCTCTGAAAATGTCTTGATGCTAAACAGTCTCTGAGAACTTGTGTTCGATGAGCTCCCACTTGCCTGATACACGTTCTTGAGAGGCAAGAAGGTCCCTATTGACCTGCAGTTCCTCCTCAGCTTTATAAAATTGTGTGCAGGGCTATGGTGCTAAACCTGTCGAGGACCAGCGAACCCAAACAGCAGCTAAGCACACCGCGAGTGTTAACTTGCATCCCAGTTAGTACAGTGGCAGTGGCACCAGACTCACCCGGGCAGCTCCCGAGAGCTCCCAAAGGCGGTGCGGTGTGGAGGCGTGCGGGAAAGGAGGTTGTGGTGAGGTGGGTGTCCATCTCTTCTGAGTAATAAGCAATATGACAAGAGGAAATGGCCTCAAGTTGTGCCAGGGGAGGTTTAGGATGGATATTGGGAACAATTTCTTCCCCAAAAGGGTCATCGAGCACTGGCAGAGGCTGCCCAGGGCAGTGGTGGAGTCGCCATCCCTGGAGGTGTTTCCCAGCCGGGCAGACGTGGTGCTGAGGGACATGGGTTAGTGCTAACTTGGCAGTGCTGGGTTAACGTTTGGACTTGCTGATCTTAAAGGTCTCTTCCAACCAAAACGATTCTATGATTTTATGAAATAGCCCAAATACCAGGGCTTCCCGCTGCCTGCCTGGGAAGGCTTCCCACTGCGCTGCAGGACTCCGGGCCGGGATGAGTGTAAGATGTGAAGTTAGAGGCTATTAAGAAATCAAAGACTCATCATTTCCGAATGCTCTAGGGCCTGGGGTTTTACAGCGCTTCCAAATATACCCTTATAAAATACACACAGAGAGTGCTTGTGCATAAGAATGTATGCGTATATATAAAACATAACTGCCAAATCCTAATGTACTAATTATATCCACAGGGAAACGTAAGGAGACACCGTGAGCTGCAATAAATAAACACACCGAAAGAGTCATTAATTTGTTGGAGAATTCACTACTTGTTTTTGTGGCAACAAAAAGTTCAGTATTGAACCTAAATTTCATAATCATGTTTTTCTTCCCGCATCTAATACTGGTCATTCTTAATACTGTGGTACTCTTATGTGGATTTACTGTGTGTGTGCAAGTTCTAATACAGGGCAGATAATTTCCTTCTGTGCCTGACAGGAATGATACGGTGTTAACCTAGATCCTATTTGATAACCTGCTTTAACTGCTAGAAGTCAGAAAATAGTTTTTAAAAGTCATAAACCATGCTTTTACCAATATAAGCTTCTCTTTACAAGAAAAATGCATTTGGAGAGGAAGAGGATAATACTGTAATCTTGCATCAGTTTGTTTTTGCAAGGGTCTCTACTTATATTAATACATTTGTATGCATTGGAAAAAACAGATTGTCCATAAAAAGACAATTACAGAGCACAAACCAAGCATTCATATTATTTTTCTGAGATATCTTAAAGGAAGCAACGTGCTTAAAACAGAGATTTTATTGTCCTGTTTTTCCACAACTCCTTATAAATCATTCCATAAAAGTAGCCATCCTGCTTTTATTGATCTAAACTCTTATTTGAGTTGCTTTGGGATTAACTTTAAAAACTGTTATTGAGTCCCCCTCCACCGCAAGCATTTTCTCTGTCTCATGCAAATATCATTTGAAAAGGGTTGATATCTTTTCTATTTGCAGTTACTCATGCATCTTTGCTTTCCAGCAGGAAAGATCTAGCTGACCAGAAGACAGGAAAATGCTTGAAATGGGAAGTTTGGAGTAGATATTTGTAATAATGTATTGCGTAGCTTAAGCAGCTTATTCTGTAGTCTGGATGCCAAATCTGTCTGACAGACAGGGTGGCAGTAGAATCTGAGATGTTTTGGATTATTGATAATGAATTTCAGTATCGTCTATGGATTCACTCTTATTCTTTATAATTATCTGGGCATTTGCACGCGGGGGCAGCGCACGCATTAGGGTAGGAGACAGCAGAACCAGGGGGGTTATGTTTGTCCCCTCTCAGGTCAAGGTCTGGGCTTTGGGAAGAGTTGTCATCCTGCCTGTAAACTCTGTCTTTCGTGGTGCTCAGTCTCAATGTGCCTCGTAACGTGTCTAAAAAGTAGGCAAGTTCCCAAACTTCCAGTCTCCCCTGCCAGTGCTGGCCTGCCGCTGAGAGGAGAGGCATGAAGACATTTCTGTGGTGCCAGACAGAAGTTGTTGGAGAAGGTTCAAGAGCCAGCAGAAGCAGGGCCAGATCGATCCTATACTGCAAGAGATGGGCTACTTTATAGTCTTCTTTAAGCGTGCCAGCTGGCATTGCAGGCCTGCCACAGGACCACAGCTTCCTTTGGAGAAGGTTCAAAGTGTCATGGCTGGAAAGGAAACTTGAACGCAGATGCACCCTAAAGAGGCAGAAAATGTGAGATATAAGGAGCCTCAAATGGTTTTGGTTTAGAAAGCTCCGATGATCAAACAACTCCTGCTCATAATTTCAGAGCACCTGGCGGGGGGGTTGGCAGTAACAGCATGGATGGGGATGGTCCTGTAGCATTGGATCTGGGAAAGGGAGCGGCATCGGCACCTCTGTGCCTGGATTCCCTTTCTCCCTCAGAAAGAAACTGGGACCAGAGTTCATGATGCCCAACCAGCAGAGCAGATTTGCTCTGCCTGTTTTATCCCGTCCACGCTGGTAGGTTCCAGCAAGTCGTGCTGGAAGATGCTGGCTCCGAGTTCTCACCTCCTCACTGCGCTCCAGTGCATTTCCATTCCTCTCCTGGTGGCCATGCTGGGTGAGGGTGGCAGCAGGCATGGCTTTATGGGGGGCTTTCCCTTGGCTGCAGGCCGGCTTTCCACCTACGCGTCGGGAATTTGAAAAAATATCTTTGGTTTTTCACGAGCAAAACCACTCTTCAACACTCACCCTGTTGGACTGGGTTTGAGCCACCCTGATTCCGAGTTGAGCTTTCCCATACTTTCGCAGTGAAATTCTGCAGAGAGTTTGGTTTAGTGTGCTTCACACATGGAGCTAATTAAAGACAAATCGTTCTTTAAGCTCATGAACAGTTTTTTAAATCTGTCCTTCTGGGTTTGCATAGAAGCACAAGCATTCCGGAGCTGCATAAGTCTGAATGTTAATGGAGTAACAAAAGAAGCTGCTTCTTTTGTTTGTATGCCCCTCAGTGCTGTGGTTCTGTTAACTGTAATTTGAAATAAATTCCTAAGCGGGGCACTTTAACAACGTATCCAAGTGCCAAAACCTCTCTACTAACTCATTTTCTCCCCATCTATAATCAAAAATTGAAGCCATGCAAGAGCAGATCTAGGAAGATGAAGGGGATAAAGAAAGATACTTGTCAAATAGTTGCAGATCAAAACAAGTTTGCTTGAGAAAATGCTTTTTGTCGCCTTCCTTGTCTCCTGCCCAGGATATTGTCTGAGATAAGTGACAGCTTCAGTTCTTTCTCATCAAGTCTCAAGGTTACAGTGCATTTTCTAAGAATGGGCATAGATAACGTAAACCTTAACCCACCCAGAAGTTAGCATTTTATGCATCTCAGGTTAACGGGTAGATACTAAATGCTCCCATAAATTAAACAGCTGGAGATCGCTATCTTTTTTATGTGCGAAGAGCACCTTGTTAGCAACCAGCACAAAAGTTCATGTTCTCAGACGAGTTTCTTTGCCTTACTCTTAAATTGCCGCTCATTTTCTCCCTGCATGTTGATTTATGAACTTTAAAACTTAACTGTTCAAAATTCAAGCTGTGTTCCCAAGCTGTGATGCTCTCGAAACCCCTGAACAGGTAGTCTCCCTTCATGTGGTGTTTAAAATGCTGTTACTAAATAATAAGGCACCTTTCCTGTCTTTTGTTGCATGCAGGATTTTGGAGAAGACAATTCCCTCTACATCACCAAGGTAACAACTATTCACATGGGCAATTACACCTGTCATGCCTACGGCTACGAAGAGCTGTATCAGACCCACATCCTTCAGGTGAATGGTTAGTAAATGGCATATATGACAATCCATGAAAATGTTCCTGTAAGCAAAGCTGCGTGTTAATCTCATTCGCACAGAGACGGGAAAAGCCACGCATCAAATTGTCTGTGTACGAGAGCGAATGCAGCTCGGGGTGCGCTCACTCCTGCTATCATACAGGCTATCAAAAAGAAAGGTACCGGGGGGGATGTGTGTAATTACCGGGGCTTTAGCAGGTATCCCAACTGTAAAACAAGCTGTCAATAACGTTTCCGTAGAGTTAAGTGCAGTGTTTCAAGGCGTCTCATAGACTAATGACTACTTTTGTCAACAGAAGTGTTGCTTCAATAACTACTTCTGGAAGATAATTTCTGTGTGTGAAATAGCCCGCATGATATAAATAAATGCAGCACAGTATTTCCAAAACTAGCTAACTCCCAGCTATATATCAGATTATTAAGTGGTTGTAGTCAGCTTGGTTCACTGAGGGCTATTTACGTCGGCTAAAGATACGGCTCGCTGGGTTGCAAAATGAGGTCAAACCATTTTACAGGTGAGAGAATCACACGGGCCATATTCCAGCATCCTCATTCACCTCCATCCCCCGGACCGCGTTTGCGCCTGGTGGAACTTACGCTTGGGTGTTTGCTGTCTTTCTTCTGACCTCAAGCTCAGTCGGTCGGATTTAGTTTAAAATTGCATTAGCTTAAACCAATATGTCGTCGAGGGAACAGCCCGTGGTCCACCCAGCACCTCCCCAGCAGCAAAATCGTTGTCTGGCTTTAAACCCATATTTACATATGCTAATAGGACCAGCAGTATCTCTGGAGTAGGAGACAGGGTAACCCCTTGCTCACTATGGGTAGACTTTGACATACTCTGGTATAAAAGTATTTAGTTCTACAGGAAAATTCATTAAGTTTATTACAGGGGATATATTATAAGGAAACTTAGTATTTAGTTTGTTCTCCTGATGCGTGCGAACCTCTGCAAAGGAGAGCTTCCAGCTGGTAAGAGCCGATAGCTCCACACAGGTTAATGGAGAGGCTGACACAAAGAGAAACAGTAAAAAGGGATATCTGTGCACTTTTAAGAAGCACCGTGGTGGACGTGGGGTTTGGGTTTGACTGCAGTTCAGGTCTTCTGGACGTGCATAAGTGCTCCCCACCCACAGCGAGGACCTGGAGGAGAGCACGAAGCGTGCGCTTGATTTGAAGGAAAACTGACTTAATGTTTCCACATAATAATTTGTCATCTTTTGAGATACTAAACTGTAAAGTCTCGGCAATGTGGATAACTAGATTGTGCGTGCCGCAGCTGGGAAAATAGGTTTCCTTCCTCAAAGTGCTATTTGTTTGATGAATGGCAGTTGAAAGAAAAGCGAGCTAACAACTTAATCCCGTGTATATTATGTGATATATTATGAGGCCTGAATGGAGTTTAGTTGGCAGACAGCAATGTAGACTTTATCATTGCTGAGAATATAAGGCCCAAAGGCTTTGAAGCTCAAACCAGAACAAGAGGAAAGCTAGATGGAGTGCAGGGAGGGGTTGATTCGTTTCATACTCCAGCCTGCCACTTAGATTTAACTTGTTGTTGAAAGATCCCATTTTCTTTTTAAATGGAACTTTCGCACTACAGCTGCATGTGGTTTTTCTTATTAATACAAGAACAACTGTTGCACCAAAAAACTCACTCTCCTTGTTAGCTTTTTAATGTTGCTATATAGTCACTGCATACTGCAGAAAATGCCGTGCATTCTGGCATCAGCCCAGGCTTGCTAGAAAACACTGCAGGGTCTAGAAATCTTTGTCTCGCAGCATCCGATATTCCCACATGAGCCATGAGGCTTTGCAAAGCCGGGTTTTTGCAGTTCTGGAGGTGGCTGACTGGCTGCCCACATTGCTAAATTCTCTCCTTTTCTGCCTGTGTCGTGGCTTCCTCCAGCAGCAGCACCCATGACAGGACAACGTTGCTTACCTTCAGGTGCATGGGGGGCAGAGCCCTGCTCGGGAAATCCTTCTCGTTTTTTACTAACTTAAAGGGCAAATGGAGGAATTTCTCTTGACAGGAGTAGAGGGACGCAGCTGAGCCAAGCTGAATTGAGTGAAGATGCCGAGAACCTAAGTGTAGTTGATGGGCTCTGTTCAGCGCTGGGGATTGTCTCTGTCTCTCTGTATCAAACTAAAAGCTCCGTCTTCAATACGGGACGGGTTTTGTTGCTTTTCTGTATTGGACTAAAACGGTAAGAGAATGTGACAGAACCAAGTCAGCCAGAACTCGAGTGTGTCTGCTCACCTGTCTCCTCCAGGGAGGGACTGATACACTTTTAACATCAAAAACACAGGGGGGTTTATTCTATGAAAACTCACTGATTTTTTTTTTTTCATTTTGATAGAGAAAACCCTAAGTTTCTCTATCGGAAAAGAGTAGAGAAAGAAGAACCAACTGGAAGCAAAAGGGTTTCACCCCAACCCTTCCCGAGCTCACTGTGTCTGTACAGGCAGGTCCCAAGTTTTAGACTGTGTTTCAGTTATGTCAGTGTTTTCAAAGCTGCGGTACCTCTTCCAGTGTCCTTTGATCCTTAATGTACCACCTGAGCCCCAGCTCAGTGTTCCTACTGAGGCCCATCAGTCCAGCTTACAAAATATTTTCCTTTTATTGCCTTTTTCTCCTTAAAAGAATCTGATCCTATTTCTGTGCACCCTCTTCATATGCTTTTATCCAGCATATTATATTCGCTTTATCTTACTTCTTTGTCTCTTTTTAGAACATAACGCTGGCTTGTAACAGCTCATTGATTAGGTGAAAATTAGGAAATAAGAGCTTAGATAGAAAGCTTAAAGCCCAATTTCAACAAAATTAAGAGTTCCTTGCATCCAGAGCTCTAGTTGAATGTATTACAGGCTAATTAAATTTATCAGAAGTTTACCCGTAGAAGGCCTTGCTTTCATCCCAGTATATTGTCATGGTTGTTCCTTTCCTTGCCCAAGGAAAGGAAATTCACTTCATCACCGTCAAATCCTGCCGGAAGACGGGCACGTGCTTGTCCACGGCTGGCAAGCAGCGTCCTTACTGCCACATGCTGCTGTCCCTGTGCCACACAGCCCGGCCACGTGCGTGTTGGGGCTGTTCAACCCAACGCTAAAAGCAGCTCCACGTTGTCTGACTCGGCATCGGGCACTGCACGGTCTAGACTGGCCCAAAGATGCTCCCCGAAGCAGATTCGGAAGGGGAAAAAGAACGTTTTGCCCATCCGCTGAGTGCCATGCAGCTTCCCTTTGTATCAGCTGGTTCAGGATATCACAGGTAACGCAGGCAAATCCAGATGCTCACTTTGACAAACAGAGAGGAGAATCCTGTTAGGCAGAAGGTGTGATGACCACCAGATGAACGCCCTAAACCGCTGTCTCACATCTGGGCGAGAAGCATAAAGCACACACGTGAAACACAGCCTACGCGTGGCACTTGATGGTGACAGGTTTGGGTTGAGCTCATCAGTCTGAGGATTCACCGCAGTGGTAACAGTAAAGTCCGTGTGTTTATACACCTGGCCCTTAATGTCTTTGGAAGAAAAGAACGCGCTGAAAGGCAGCACAAAGTTTAAGAATGAAAAATTCTTCCTGCGTGCTGGTTATCTTTGATCAGGGGAAGCCAAGAGCGGTAGGAAAATTCTGTTCTCTCCTATGTTTGGGTATTGCTTGGGGAGCGTGTACAGCGAACACCAACTGTAGGGAGGAAAAGCAATTTATCACTTTCAAGGGGAAAAAGAGTTGCTGAGGATAAAGAATCTCATAAAATTGTAATCAACTATGAAAATTGATAGTTTGCAAATCAAGAGACTGCTGAGCGTAGGGCATCATTTTCCTTGGTCCTTGCACTGTGGAAAACATCAGCATAAATCAGAATATTGTATTCCTTGAAAACACTTTTAAAAAGCCATTTGGTCCTCGGCCCAATTACAGGGGCCCAATAGGACAAATTTTCCAGTAACAGAGAGGTGTTTTATACACAGGTGTTCTGTTAATGCAGCTTTTCAAGAGAAAACATATAATGCTGCAAACTCCTTTCAAATCATAAATAGTAAGATTAAAACACCTCAAGCGAATGGTTAATCTATTAATTATTTATTAAGCCTTGGAGTATATAGGTCCTGTAGCAGCAACGTATGTCTTCGGGGCTTGATGCCACTATCTGTGCTCATCGTGTGCTTTATCACCTGAGCTGTTTTATTGTAATGAATTGGTCTGCTCTCAAGTAAGGTACTACTCAGTATGCAGTAGTAGGCAATCTACCCAATCTCTTACTTGTTTGAATACCTCTTTTTTTCCTACTTTGCTTAAGATAATAGCATTTTTATATTGCCTTTGGCTGCAGACACAGTAATGCTTAGCAATGATATATATTCACCAAGGGAAATAGCAAAGGATAATCCATATATTCCAAAGTCGAGAGCTGAAATCTTTGCAAGTATTTAAAGTAAAATGTGCTTACTTGGAATGTATTAATTTGTAGCAAGGACAATAAAAATGCGTTCTGCAGTTTGCTGTTATCACAAGGCAGTTGCATGCAATAATTTAGCTGTGCAATGAATTATGTAAGACAAGGGAGAAGAAATAAAAAGTTTAAAAATGGAAGGAGCAGGAAAATGATAAGAGAGTGGGAATGGAGGTGCAACACATATTTTTGTAGGTGAAAACAAGCAGTTTCCTTATGAATCACTCTTGAAAAGACACCTGGCTATAATTTCAAGTTAAGCTAATTTTCATGCAGAACATTGATTCAGTGTCTAGGACCCCTGAGCTCCTTTTCGCCATATAAATCTATTGTGTTTACAGCTCTGCAGGTAAAATGTGTGGTTTACTCACATGCAGACTAACTTGAGGCACAAAACAGAGATGGGAGTAAATCCTGCTGTGTGAAGGAATGCCCTCTTTGTAGGATCCCCGTGGCAGTCGTTGGGAGTGCTGACGCGAGTGTCCATATGAAGAGGAGAACATAAAGCAAACCGTGATAAGAAAACCTGTTCCACCCAGGCTGGTTTTGAGAGCGTTAAATAGGTGATGTCTGGGACGGGCTCTGTCTCTGTTAAGAGCTGGTGGGTAAGAAAACACCACTAGGCTTGGAGTAAAATTGCTCCGGTGCCTTTGGCTGTTTGGGATATGGTAGAGAAGGGCTGGAGCCCAGCTGCGGAATCTCCATCTCGCCTGGCGCCGGGCAGGCGTCCGTATCCTGGCAGGAGCAGAGCTGGGCACAGGGCACGGGACCTGGCGAGCTTTGCTCCAGAGCTGGTTTTCCTGTGGCTGGCGGCAGGCGCGGGCACGCCAGTCTGGCTGCAAGAGAGCCCCGGGCAGGGAGGGTCAGCGTTGCTTGTGGACTGGACAAGGTGGCTTTGTCATCTGGAGAATTAGGAAAGGGCCTGGGGATGTTAAGTTACTAACTGCCTGTTGGCTTCACCAGGATTTGGGCATCTAACCTGCTTGGGTATTGTATTTTTTTCCCTCTGCATTTGTAGGAGACAAACCACCTCTTGGTCTATGGGTCTGAATTTCAATGGACACAGACTTTCAATGGAGCTCAGCTCCTAAGTCATTTCATTCTAAAAACGTTACCAGTAGCAACCAAATCATAGGAGAGACAAGCATTGAGTGCAGGACCTTCATCAAATTCTGTCAAAGTGGACAAAAATTACTATGTTTATCCTGTTGCGCCTGGAGACACTGATGCAGAGAAATTGAAATTAATTTTCCGAGGTATGGGCGGAATCAGAAGCTCCTGATTCTTGGTCCTTTTCCCCTGAATTGCATGGACGTTGTCCCTTCACGAATTCCGGGATGGCTCTGACAGCTGCCAGCCAGTTCCAGCAGCAGGTCGGTCGGTTCCTTTGCTCTCCTTCCGCTTGACCTGGCATCTCCTGAAGCCAGGAGGAGCTGTAACGTTGGCAGTCATGGGAGGAAGTGAAGATAAAAAGCTAATAAATGCTTTTATTTAGAATTTGCAAACTCAATTTAGTAAAACAAACCTTGTCTTTTTTGTAACCTTTTGATAAAAAAGCTCTTACTTGGTGTTTTGCTCCCTGCCCTGCATCTTACAGCACATTTTCTTTTCTTCTCAAGTGAAGGCAATAGAGGAGGAGGAAGTAAATCCGTACGCCCAGTGCAGAGGTAGAGTTTAGAGCCATTCCTTTGCTAGAGGTCCCCATTTTTCAGTCTCTCCAAGTTGCCCCTAGGCGTTTTCTCTCAGATTACACTTGAACAATCTCTCGCTTTTAAAGCTATAAAAAACAAGTAGACTTGAGGGCTTTCTGTCGTGGCTGAGTTCTTTCCAAGCTGATGACTCAGCTCTGGTTAATACTTGGCAGCTGGTAGGTAAGGCAGGAGTAAAATACATCTCTCTCTGGTAAGGCCCATAAAAAATGGAAAGATGGAAAGTGTGTGCTAGGGAATGTAATTATTTAAACTATCCCCATACGCATGTATAGACACATAGCAAGCTGCAAACACAGATTTCATTTTATTCTAAAGCAACTATTAAGTTAACTTTGCCAGCCCTGGAACCTAAGGATGGTCTATATAAAAACACTGCAGTGAGTTAGGTACCTTAAGCCAGTGGAAGTTTGTTATTGTCTCATTCAGGCTTTCTAAAAACCCCACAAATTTTCCTCAGTCCTCCACTACCACTGGCAGAGGTGGTTCATTTTCCTTGAGGAAGAAGTTGGGCTCCCCACCTACCGCATCCACATTTCACTCTGATCGTGGTTTTGCAAAACTCTGCATTTTTCAACAGTTACATCACAAGTCCCAAAATCTCCTAATCTGGTTAGAAAAGTTGACCCCTTGATTATGAAATCCAGCAGTCCATGACCACCCTTCAAATACCATCAGCCATGATGCAGCACATCCTCACGTTGCCTTTTATTATGTCCCTTGAGGTGAAAGGCAGGAGAGTCCCATGGATTTTTTCTCACGGATATTGCAATATTGCAAGTTCTCTTTAAAGTATGTGAGTAAATTGTTAAGAAATAGTTAATGGGTGATATTAAGCCTTGTTGATTTGAGCAACATGATTGAAAATCAATGCGCTTGTCTGAAATTGTAATATAATTAGTGGTTCTGCCAACTGAGTATATTAAATAGTTCAGAGGGGACTTCCTGAAACACGGTAAGTCACGTTTTGAGAGCCTCAGAAAAAAAGAGAAAAAGAGAATTTATTACATCGGAGTAACAGGTAGTGAATATACAGGCTATTTCTTGATGGATGTCTAATTAAAATATTGACTACTACTAATAGGCGAGAACTCCGATTCCTTCCTTACTATGTTCAGTGAAGGTTTGGAGTTTATACTTTAATTTTTAATGTGAGTACCCCCCTTAGGTTTTAATCCAACTTTACTTAAGATCAATCAGTCGCTTAATGAAAGAAAGCAAGAAGAATCAAGAACGGTGTACAAAATCAGATATTGAGGTTGCTCCCTGGCGTTGGTTTATTAGCTTACTCTTTTCTGTTACTATTTTCCCTTTTCTGCCCCCAAAGTTGAGCTGTAGAAAAATTGTTACTGTAGCTTGCACGGAAGGTTGGGATGTTGTTTATCTCCCCGGTTCTTGGATCAGGCCTCTTCCGCAGCGTCGTTTGAAGGCAGCAGCTCTCCAGCCACCGACGCGGGGTGGCACCTGGTGGGTGAGTTGAAGTCACCAATTCCTTGTTTCCCGCAGTGCCACCAGTGATTCGCGTCTACCCTGAAACGCAAGCGCAGGAGCCTGGTGTGTCAGCAAGCCTCAAATGTCACGCCGAAGGCATCCCTAATCCCCGAATTACCTGGCTCAAGAACGGCATTGGTATCATGCCAAAACTATCCAAACAACTAACACTCCTAGGTAAGAACAGAATTTTGATTAATTAAAGTATTGTAGAGGGGGATTAAGGAGGATTATTTTGCACTTTAAACTAGAAGTTCTTGTACTTCCGCTAAGCCACAGTTGTTGGAAATTGTGTTGCAAACCCCCCGTTCTTTCTTTTTATCTTTTTCTCCCGTGAATCTCTCTGGAAATGGGGTATTGACTGATATAAGTGTTAACGGTGTTATGTTAAAGGACAGTGTGCCTGGTTCTCTGCTGCCTTGTCTTTTGTGTACAGCTGTGCAAATCAGAAGAGAAATGCATTAAATTATTTGTTTGGGGATAAGCACTACGCTGGACTCAAGGCAGGTGAGAATCAGGCTGCAGTTCACCTGTCTTCTCCCACCCGTCTCCGCAGAGGGAATCAGGCTCTGTTGGTGCTTGTTCAAACGAGGGTGCAAGAGACACAATGAAAGGCAAAAATATTTATTTGCCCTTTTCCCTGTTAAAATATTACAAACCTCCCCACACCGCACCGCAGTCTGGCTGTGGTGTATTGCAGCCCTCAACCAGCGCTGGCAACACAGATATCCTGCGTGGCTGGGTGCGATATCGCAAAATCTTCCAAAGGTTTTAGGGAACAGACCCACTCTGGAAAGAAAATTATAGGAGGCACTGTAGAGAGACCCCTCCCAAACGCATGGTTTTGGTGATCTGATGAAAAACAGTTTGCGACATTGAAGTTAATTTTTCTCTGCTATAGCCAAAGCGTTTGGGTTTTTTTTTAACAAGAAGAAATAAATGAAATGTAATTTATTGTTTACACTGGGGATTGTTCTTTGTTCATTTCTGGCACAGAGTGTGTATGTACTAATGGAAAGAAGCAAAACATCCGCTCTCATGAGAATCCCCCAAACACCTCTGGTTATGTCCAGGGAAATACTGTGTGGTGAGGCCACCCTCTAGAGCCGGCGCCCGGCGGCTGCGGCAACGGAAGGCGATTAAGGGTGGTAAAAGCAATTAGCAGCAGTGAGGAACACTGTTTATGGGTGTCTTTCTTACAGCAAACGGAAGTGAACTTCATATCAGTAGCGTTCGATATGAAGACACGGGTGCCTATACCTGCATTGCTAAAAATGAGGTGGGAGTGGATGAGGACATATCTTCACTTTTCATAGAAGATTCGGCAAGAAAGACCCGTAAGCTTAATTTTCCGCGTATCTACTTCTTTAAAATGTATTTAAATGTGTTATACATGAAATTTAACGGCTCTGTCCATTGCATGCAGTATGTTGGACTCTTCCTCGTAAAGTAATGACAATTTTGTCTGCGCTTTGATCAGAGGATTGGATTCTGTTTTGGGAAGGGATCACAGGGGGAAGGTAAAATCTCCTCATCCAGGTCGATGGTGCCTTTCATCTGCCAGAATTGCACTAGGTGTGGTACGGGTAACAGCTTCATTAAAGTAACAAACTGGCAATAGTTCTAGATGTAACAGAATCTAAAATTTTGAATCTAAATTTTGTCAAATTATATGCCATTTCAGAAAATCAGTCTTGTTCATTTCTGTACAGGGCTTCTTCTTTTAAAGCCAGCTACAAGTCTTAAGTTCTCAAATATGTAGATGCTTGAAAAATGTTCTGATTGAATTATTTTACCTGTATTTACATCGCTAACTAGCAAAATAGGTTTTTTCCTTGGTGTGAAATTATCTTCCACTTCAAAGACAAATATTCTCCCAGCCACCCTTAGCTGCATGTCTCCCAGCAGAGCGCGGCAGTGTTATCTTGACCGCACTGTCCCCGAAACACAATTAATGAAGGAGGTGATTGGTTGCCCCACTGGAAAAGCTCCCAGAGGCCTGATCCTTCCTAATTCTGCTGGGTTAACTACCTGGGACGTTGCTTCGGTTCATGGTGATACTAAAAGGCTAGGTGCAAATGGGATTTTTGCTACTTTTCTGGCTGCTAATATAGAGCAAGGATTGAAAACTAAGTTGGCCATAAATGTGGGCTCTCATGGCAATTCTTTGGAAAATGTATTCTATTCCTCATTAAATAGATTTATGTACTCTTGTTAATATCGGTCGTTTTCCCTTGAATACTTGAGCAAGGGAAATTACAGTATGTTGAGAAATAATTGGATGTCTCTTAAACAGAAATGCAAATACAGCTGTACTTTCAAAGAGCATTTGAATCCTAAAGGAGAATGTAGTTGCATGAAATTCCAAGAAGAAACGCAGCAAAGTGTGTAGCTGCTGTAACTGCCAGTCTCGGGCTTCTGAAAGATGTCATGTTTGCTTATTGAACCTGTACAGAAAATCACAGCCTGTACCATACCTCCAATTACATTTGGAGATAACATCTTCTCTTTGCTAAGACTTTGATCTTTGCACAGGCTAAAGTTGGCTTCATTTCAGCAAGGATTTTTCCCATATCGGAGTTTGAGAATTGTCTCTAGAAATACCTATCTTTCCTGATATTTCATTTGAATGAATGTTATAGAGTTTTCACAAATTAAACAGTTCGTGTAAACATGGGTATTATTTCAGTTACTTGCTACAATGAAAGTTTTGACATTGTTTTGTTGTTTTTTTTCTTTTCCTGATTATTTTCTGGCTTCCCCAATTTTCTGATGCTGCAGTTGCAAACATACTGTGGCGAGAGGAAGGTACTGCAGTAAAGTTCTTTTGTCGTAGTGATAATGTGCTTGTCTGCTTTAATAATTCCATGATGGGCCATTCTCCACTGACTTGCCACTAACTCTATCAACTTTCACAGTTACCGGATTAAGTACAGACCAGACATTTAAAAGCTAAATTATTTGAATAAGAGATGTCACTCTCATCATATAAATCGTACCTATAACCTTTTACATTTTCCCACTATGAAATAATAGATAACCCTAAAATATATAAAAATGTGACTTTTGTGTAAACTGCCACCAATGTGAGTAGCCTGAGATTCTCAAGCTGCATTAATAATTGTGCGTGCGTGTCAGAAGTGCTCCCGAATTACCATAATTGAACAAGTAAGGCATAAATTCAATACTCTGCATTTTTAAGCAGGCAATTCAAGCCCTTCCTCCTCAGTAGCACATATTGATGTTTACTAGGTGAGTAACAAAAATTGAGTTCTTGACTGTTAGGGGAAAACAAAAAAAACACCCCACAACAGGTTTTGCTTCCCTCTGTCTTTAAATCGATGCAGGGTAAAGGTTGCCCCATTTCTCTTTGGTTTAACTGGCAGTTCAGATCTCTAGTTTGATCAAATTTATACTGTGCCCTGTGCAAGGTCAGCATCTGTGTATCTTGGAAGCCAAATTAGGACAAACCCCCATCCTAAACAGCTAATTGACTCAAAGATGTTATGGAGGCACTTGAAGTGAAAACTTATTTGATTTTGTGAGCGTTTGTGCTGTCATAATTTCCAAAATGCACAGTAAGACGCATCCTGCAAAGGCCCAAGGAGCTCTCAAGCAGCTCCTCCATCTGCCTCGGTGGGTACGGTGCCCAGCTGCATGGACGGGGAGGCTCCGGGCTCCTGGGAGCAGGGTATCTGCTCGCTGGAGGAAGGATCTTGGAAGTCCAGCCGTAAGCCAGTGCTTACGTCTGCCAGTAGCACATGAGGAGGCTGGGACCTCGGTGGCCTTCTAGCCAAGGTCTCTGTGCACATCCAGACTGCTCTCATCCGCGTCCCGCTGCGAGCCCCCGTCCCTGCCGTTGTTCCTCTGGGAAGGGCTGCACACCCGCTCTGCCTGAGGAGGCTGCAGAGACCCTTTCACAGGTTGTACCTCCAGGTACCCAAAATGGCAGTTGTGCTTCATGCTTGGAGCTTTCGGGTTTGCTGTGGCTTGGCCCAAAGGATTTGAGGGGCAGAAGGGAAGTGCCAGCGCTTAGTGACCGGTGCCACCTCGGCCGGCTACGCCGGCACCCGCTGCTGCCTGCGGACTGTATGTGCAGCAGGCGCAGCCGACGGGAGGTCGTGAGATGTGGCGTGGCCGCCTGAGACGGCTCTCCAGCACTTATTCCCAAATATGCCACCTGCAGGTGCCCGCTGCACGGCAATGAAGAACGTCTCTTTACTGCCGGTGTTCCTGTCAATGGCATTAGGGACGCTAGGGATTGCGATTTCCCTTCCGCTTGGAAGTGAAATCTCTAGTGCGTCTAACCAGTCCGGCATCACCTGCGTGATGCTACGTGGCTGTTTATACACTGCAGCCCCTCCGCTCCTTTTTAAAGAAAGTGGTTGGATAACGCTAGCAGATGTAGAAGTACAGTAATATTTAAAGAACCACTGAGAAGTTGGTTGCAGAAAGTCTCATTATAATTCTGCTAAACAATATGGGCTTACTGCTTATCAACCTTGCACCTTTTAAATACAAGTACGAGCAACATACGGGGAAAACACGGGCAGTAAAAGCAGATTTACTATTGATGTTCGTCAAGAATTCAGTATCTTTAGAGCAGGTTTATTCCCCTGCCTGTGTTGTTCTATAGCATTTGATCGGCACATTCATTTTAGACAAAGAATCCGTCAAACACAGTTTAGCATGTGGAATCTTGGCACAGAGAAAGCTGGAAGAGAGGAATCGTATTTTTGTTTTTGCATTTCAATGTATTATTTCAATTCTGTTAAAATGAAAACTTATGTCTAAGTAGCAATATTAACAAATGGATTGGGAGACTTGAGCTCCTTTAAAATGGTCACATCCTTATGCCACAAGGTCTGTAGTAACTAAAGCTATTGGGAAAATGCCTAGACAGAATTTATTGCATAGAGGAAGCTTTTTGCTGTTAGTCAAAGTTTTAACACGAGTAGTCGGTCATTTTAAAAGTCAGTCTCTCAGTCTGTTCTC
Organism: Chionis minor; assembly: GCA_013398295.1. Classification (NCBI taxonomy): domain Eukaryota; kingdom Metazoa; phylum Chordata; class Aves; order Charadriiformes; family Chionidae; genus Chionis; species Chionis minor. The sequence goes on from VZSF01000636.1 coordinate 410,447, forward strand.
AAAACCTTTCTCAGACCATGCACAAATAGAACCTCAAGAAATGAGTGCACATAGCATGACGTGGAACTGGAAGCACGTGCAATATTGTGCAACACACAAACTAGTTTTTAATTGTGTACTGAGAAAACTATGAGTAGCCCAAACGTAAGGTAGAGATTTGTTTTCATGCCAGTGTTCATTTTTGCAGTGAGTGTTGCTTTCTTTGTACCTGGATAAAGGGAGCGTATCGTGCCAGCAGGCAATCAGCAGTTATATGAATGTATGCACTTAAAAAGCTGAAAGCCTTTTTGTTGCCAAATTTGAGTTCTAAAATACTTCCAAGCATTTAGATTAAATTGAGGAAAATTATTCAAGTATCAGATCAGAAGAGAGTATTCCAGGATGACAAATTTGCCCTTTGATCTCATGACAAAGGAAATACAAACGTACACTCGGATGAAGACTGTATTCCTCAAATAAAGAGAACTCTTGTCATCAGGTGTCCTCCCGAAGATTTTAAGAAATAAAGATGTTAGAGTCAACTTCATCTGGAATGGTTCAAATAAGAACTGTTCTGTTTAGGAGACCCTACCCATTCTTAATGGGGTTCTTGTTATAGTAGGGTTTTTTTATACAGATGAGGTTTATTGCCTTTTATAAAGCCTTTAGTTTTTGAACATCCAACTTGAAATGCCTTCAGTTGAAAAGGGGGAAAAAAGAAAAACCCTCCTAGTTCCCAGTCTAGTACCTGCCTCGCTGGTATCAATAACACAACTGAGCCAGACTTTCCATTTCCCACCTCTCTGCTGAAATAACTCCCCAGACAGAGGAGTTGTGGCAGTCTGATGAGTGGAGTCTCGTTTACCGATATCCATGAGATTGTTTAGAGATGTATCCCAGTCAGGGCTCGGCAAATACTTCCTAAGTCACAATAAAAGACCTAGTTTGGCTATTAAAATCCTGCTACGTCGAAAAATCGGTGTGATGATTACTCTCTGAAAAAGTATTTCAATTTAAATTCGCTAACTTTAAAGAGAGAGTACCTGAATGCTATCAGTAATTTGTATAATATTTTAACCAGTCAGCAGAAAAACTTGCACTCATTTTATTGTAAAATAAGTGGTGGGACTTGCCAAGTCACTAACTCTAAACCTACTGGGGTAAAATTATTATCAAAGTATTTTTGTGGCTAATTAAGGCCTTAGTTTGGAAATACACCCTCCATTGTAACTGGGTCATCAGACGAAATCACGCTACTATCGTGCATGAAAATAATAATAAGCATCTTCACAATGGTCATAATTTGTTGCCTGCCTATTTTCACTTCTTAGGATTAAAATCCTTTACTCATGACAATGTGTGCACTCATTCCAGCCAGGGTCAAATTCTGCCCTCTGATGTATTCACTCAACTCCCATTGAAGCGGGTGGGAGTTGTGTGCATGCTGTGAGCGCGGATTTTGGTCCAAAGTGCCCGAATGAAATGTTTTAGCAATATACTTAGAAAAAATCAGCCCTTAGTCCGTGAAGATAACTTAGTTCTCAATGGAAGTGTGGTAGCTTTTTTCCTGCGTGCATGATCCCTCACTTTGGCATCACATTTAAGGATCACGGCTCCTGTACCCGCCTGATGCCCTAACTGGGGTATTTCTGTGGTATGGTTTAGAGAGACTCAGCTCAAACATTGTCAGGACAGCAGACACCACGTGCTGAAGCCACTGATATGGCACAAAAAGAGGGGGTTTTAGCACCAAAAAAAAGTCCCTTCTGGTCTTACTGAATACTATGTATTTTACAAAATTGTCCAAAAATGCATTTATCCAAATTATACATGTTTTTACTGCGAAGTTTTCTGATGATGATTTAGACCTCAATCCTGCAAACACTTAAGAGATGTGAGAAACTCTGTAGATGTGAGCAGTGTTTAGAGCTGCCACCACAGGACCAGCCGAGGGAACCGTAACGCTGAACGTTGTTCAGATCCGTAGAACTGGGACCTTGTTTCTCCGGGGGTAAAATGTAATTAATTAGAAATTACAAATTGTCACATCACCATATCGTTGGCAGATAAGTACACTATCAAGAGTACTGGGGGTGACAGTGGTCATGGCAAACGCTTGTTGGTGGCGGTATGAAAAAGATTAAATGATGTTTGGATCTTTCTAACTAGAGTGTTTGAAAAGATCCTGAACATGTCTTAAATATGCTTGTTAGTGCAATTGCATGTAGCTGAAGAATGACTAAATTATCAGTGTTTTAAGGCATTTCTGCATGACAGAAATGATAAAATATGACCTCCTAACAACAAAGCAATGACAGACAGCTAGTTTTCCAAGTCTCCTGGAATGCCCCAGTTGGATAAATGAGTGCTATTGCGATGCTAAACTACTCCACATTTGTGAATTACAGTTTGCAAGATTTCAAAAATGTATTTGTTTTGGTGGCTATAGCTAGTTCATCCAGATAGCTTAAGCAAATAGAGAAACAGATGTATTTTCATTTACAGAACAGTTGTTAAGCTCTTCTATTTTGCATCACAGCTACCAGAAGTCAAGTTACCTGAAACAGGGCAACCTTCAGATTAATTTTAATTAAAGCTTCTCTCTCGGTTCTCAAGTTAGTAGCAAGCTATTTTTAATGAAACTGCAGGAAAAAACAAAGTCATTATCTGAGAGAGTTAATGCGTTACGGGGGCTTCTTGTAATCAAACCCCACGTCAATGGGAAATGCAGGAGATCTGAACATAGTTGTTTGCGTACAACCGCTGCCACCAAGGCAATGCATTTTTGAATGTGTCCGTACCTCTTCACTCCTTGAAGCCCTCGTTGTGACATGAAATTTGATTTTGTGAATGCACCGACTGCATCCAAATCACCAACTTTGATGTAAGGCAGATTTTGTTTGTTGGGGAGGAGGGGGAGTTCTTAAGAAAAGTCCTAACAGCTATGGATACATACAAAAAAAAAAATCCTATTCCTTTTGCTTTCTCCCCCTTCAAGGCCTGAGTGTTGGGAATATGTTCTATGTCTTTTCTGATGATGGGATCACAGTCCTTCAGCCGAACGAATGTGAAATCCAGAGACACATCAGGCCCGAAGAGAGGATTTTCACAAGCTATGTAAGTCCTAAACCCAGTAGCTACAGCTGACAGCTGGGAAACTTTCTCTTAATCTCTTCAGAGGCTGTTATGGCTAAAGGACCTGTTTGACACAGTGATGCTGGAGCTCGGTGAGCTTCATGTGGCACCCCTGAGGCATATCATCTTCTCCTCTTGAAAATTAAGCGAACCACGTATGTTATAAAACTGATGTGGAGGATTACTGACACGCTGCAGAGAATTTGATTAGTTATCATGTCAAAATGCAGGCAAAGACTTTCGCTTGTCCTGTTTGACTTATTTACATGTCCATGCCCAAAAGTTGTGGCTGGGCTGTAGGGAAAGTACAAAAGTCAATAGCAGAGATACGCACGCATCGCCCACTGGTGCTAACTGGCCCCTTTTACTGATGGCTCCATAGGCAAAGGAGTGGGCTACTTTCTGCTCTTTAGAAATAGTTTCCCGTGTTAAACCACAGCAGGGAGGTGAGCAAGAACACGCGGAAGATGGTTGCGCCATGCTGGTCCTCTGCATCTCCTGCTGCTGAACCGGAGACCCATGCCATCCATCCTTCGGTGCTGTCCGGCATTTTCTGCCAGCACTGGGTTTACCTAACTCTTGCTCGAGGAAATCGCAAGACAAATGTGTTCAGGTGTCAGTGAACGTCGAGCACTAGCTCGTAGGCAGTGGAGCTCAATGTGGCAAGTGGGATAACACGTGCCTGGAGGCCCCGCGAGGCCAATGTTTTCAGCATCCTGTGTTGTGTACTCTTGTGTGGTGACACACATCATCTGAAAACTACTAAATCTCATAAAATGCAGGTGCTGAAATACATCCAGAAATGCTTTCTTAGTCACTCCTTTATTTAGGGTTTTTTTGGAAGATTCAGTGTAGAGGGGAAGGTAAGAATGGGGCTCCCTTCTAAAGAAAAAGACAATCTTGCTTTCAATTTTGGGAGGAATAAAAGGGGAGAATCACTATCATGAGCCTTGCAGGCTGGGTCAGGCTCTGCTGCCGTGGGTCAAGATCTTCTTATGAGTCTGTATTCAGTATTTTTTAAATCTCAACAAATTTCTAGTTGATACTGGGGTTTTTTCCACTGGATGTTATAATATACCTTAGTAGAAATCCAGAGTGACGCTCACCGCAAGACTGGTCCTTAGCATGGGCTTAATAATATTAAGCCACAGCTGAGCTGCTGCTACTCAAAGACAGAAATCTTGTGTTTCTTTTCCAAAGAGCTGTAAATATTGAAGAGGTGGTTCTGGAGGAACAGCTTGAAAAGAACAAAGGAGAGAGGGCACTTAAGGAAATAATGTCAGCACAGTGGTGGGCATAAAAGGTATTTTTAACGTCATTACTTGGTTGCCTTTCAGAGACACCTCTAAGGGTTTCCTACAGATATCATAGAGCCTTCTGCCTTGGTATAGGGGGGATTGACTTTTATTTCCTCACTTTTTGCTTTTACTGTGTTGAGCATTTGCCACATAGGCAGTGACACCAGCCTGCAACTTTAGGACAGTTTCTACAACAAAGGTTTCTACATTTGCTATCAGAGGGTGCCCACAAAACCAGATGGAGCAGAAAGGCCAGTGACTTTCCTGCTCCTGTTGGTCTGGGCAGATGCTGTGTTGTGAGAGCCCATGTCCCAGCACGCAGCTGAGGATGAGGAGGGCACCTTGGAGTCTGTCAGGTGCTGGGGGGCCCGAAAGGAAAATGCAGCCAAACTGTTGAGTCTTGTATCTTCAACCCTTACACGTGGTCTCCACCAAGGTACTGAGCTGACAGAGCTGGGCTGCTTAGAGGTGAAATGTTTTTATCCCTGACCACCGCTCTGATACAGACCTGCATTGCTTTTGCTTCTACCTCCTCCTTTCCCAAACAAGCTCTGCTGCTCTTGTTGTCCCCTTAGGGAGGTTGTGCCATTATTTAAAGTGACCTGGCTGTTGTATTGACAAGATTTAAAACTGGCAGTTGTGCTCACTGAAATAAATATGTGTTCATTTAGTTTTACCTTTGTTTCCACACCACAGCCTGGTCCCACACAAATGCTCGATCACTTAAAGCAGCTTGGCAGAAGGACAAGCGATGAAGAGTAGCCAACATGCAGATGCTTGTTGGTGAGATCACGTGTGACTCTTCAAACTTAGGGTACCAGTGAGCTCCCGCTAAAGCTATTGCTGGTTTTGCAGAAGGCTCTGTGAGTGGAGGATCAGAGACAAAATATGGTATCAGGCGATTGTAAACAGGATATGGTCCAAAGCAACGGGATTTGGACCTTCTGAGCAGGAGAAGTTTCTGGGTTGGAGCCATAGACTGTAGGTCCCTACTTGTTTTGCTACTGTTTCCCTGAGCACAAGCATCTTGGGTCACACTCTCCTCAACTGAAAAGGAAGAATTTAGGAAAAATATAAAGCTGTGATTCAGTTAGTGTAAATCTCATTTTTTTTCAAAGCACAGAGTGATATTTCATTGCTAATAAATGCTGACAGCACTGCAGTCTTGATGAACCATGGCATATTTCAACAGGTAGATCCATAGACTGTGTGGTTACTTAAATTCAATGCAAGTTTGCAGGAGGTCCAGCTGCTTAATGTCACTGGGTAGAGCCAGGTTGCAGTGAGCTACCTGATAAATTAATTATTTCATGCTTTCCAGAAAAGAAAGGGGAAAAAAATCATCCTAATGGAATCCCCATGGAATTTTTTTCTACGGTTTTCAAGGCTAGGCTTCTTGCTGCTCCAGGCCCTGAACTTGTAGAAATTAAACCTTTTCTCCTCTTCTTTTTTCTTTTCTCCTCAGGAAGAGATCTGTCCTAGGGTGGAAGGTGAAGGCACTCAGTCCTGCCTCTGGGCTTCAGCAGTCAATGTCAGAGACAAGTACATTTATGTGACGCAGCCTAAGCAGAACAGAGTAATAATAATTGATATCCAGACTCAGAAAGCCGTGCAGGTACTTAACAAGGGGGATGCCTTATTCAGTGTTGGCAAAAGGCTTTGATATGGGACCAAAAAATTAGATCTTTGCCCAGACATCACTAAAAAGTCGGGACTCTGTTGCGTTCAGCCATGAGGTCACACTCTTTGTAACCTCTCTGGCAGGAAAACAACTCCTTAACAGGCTGTTTATCATCACCTCAGAGCTGCATCTGCAGCCAGGCTTGCAGCTAGTGTGGTAAAATAATGCTAGAATGAATTTCTGGCTTACGCTTCCTGAGCTACTGCCTGACCTCGGTTATAAGCAGTAGGGGAAGGATGAACTGGTGTGGGTATAATTCAAGCAGAAATTGGCCCCTGATCTACTGGCAATAAGTACCAGCATAAGACAGAGTGATGTCTAGCTGGAAAACGACGCCGAGCAGCCAGATTTTTTTAGTGCTGGTGCTGCTGCTGATCCCCCCCCGTTGGTTTGAAGGGAATCGTGCAGGGCTGCACGAGTGGGTGTAACAGCGGTACAGGGATATGTCTGCAGGACACCGGTAGAACGTTTGTCCTGTGCATTTGGGTCACTGGGTAACCACCTATCTCTGTTTCTCTCAAGTCCTTGGATGTCGATCCGTTGCCAACCAAATTACATTATGACAAGTCCCACGACCAGGTCTGGGTGCTCAGCTGGGGCGACATGCGGAAGACCTCGCCAACGCTGCAGGTAAGTCCTTATGCGCCGAGCCTTTGCCCTTCCTTGGCTTGGCGTCATCCGTAGAAAGCTGGTGCCTGGTTGGTTGCAGGTAATTAACAGCATTTAATGGCCTCAATATAAAGCTGCTCTTTCATTTGCATATCCAGTGTGTTTTATTCATCCCTCCTCCATCCATCCTCACATATTTTTCCTGCTGTTTAATTTGTTTTTGAGCAATGACTGTGCCGTAGGCTGGCAGCAGGGCTGCTTTGTTGCCAAGGTCTGTTTTGTTTTAAGGCTGAGGGCAGAGCCAAGTGCCGTAAAGGCCTAGAGCGAGGGCTGGCGGCTGACTGCGAGCTGTACGAGCCCACGATGCTCCAAGTCATTTGTGCGCCCTGCGTGAGTGCAGCTTCTTCTTAACTTGATTGAGGTCTGAAAGCAGTGGGTACCAAGAAGCCACAAAGAGCGTGCTTTCTGCAGAGAAATCTGCTACTCCTCAGGTTATTGGTGGTGTTTCAACCGAGGTGCAGGTCAGGCTGAGCGACACATTCGAGGATAAGCCTGAGGTGGGGAGTGAGCGCGTGTTCACGGCAGAGCCGCAGCGCACCCTTCTCAGGCGTTACGATGACCTGCAAATTTCTCTGTCTGCAAAGAATTTGGGGGCATTGCATGTAAGAGAAGCAGTAAAAGGCAAATTAATTGTACTGTGCCTCAAGATTCCTAACTCTCAGGATTACTCGCCTGGCACCCTTATAGAATCATAGAATCACTTGGGTTGGAAGAGACCTTCAAGAATCATCGAGTCCAACCATAAACCTACACTGCCAAAACCACCCCTAACCCATGTCCCTCAGCACCACGTCTGCCCGGCTTTTAATCACCTCCAGGGACGGTGATTCCACCACCTGCCTGGGCAGCCTGTTCCAATGTTTGATAACCCACCCTGTTCTCCAGCTGGTAGGGCCGTTTACCTCTTCCTGTCTTCCACATAGGAGAAGTCCAGGTTTTCTGCCAGTGCACTAAATAGCTACTTACTTTCCTTAAACTCATTTTGTCACTTGTCTCTCACAAGCCTTCAGCCTCCTTTTGGGTGATGATGGAGCATAATGTGGTAGAATTGTTCCTTTCGTATTAAAACACATAAAAGAGCTGTCTAGGGCATGAAAAAAAGCATAAATGGCAAAAGTAAAACCTCAGGGACAAATTCTGTTATGGGTTGGCGGTGGCTGCACTGCAGGGATGCCAGTGAGGTCCCTGGAGCTGCTCCATTAGACCCACAGTGATACTGGGCCACGGTAATGCAGGTAGGTTTGGACAACTAAATTAGCTTTCATTTCTGAAGTGCCCTGGAGGATTCACTCTCCTGGTGATAATGCAAAAACACTAAGTGTAGGCATCTAATTGGGTGTTTTGCTGCTGTATGTCATGTGACAGAGTTGACACCAGAGCTGATTTGATCCATCCAGACATACCCTTCTCTAGCAGTTATTTTCTGGCATTTGCTGCCCAACCTTTCTGGGAACACAGGTGTCATGTGAATACTTCTTCTACCAGAGGTGTTGGCTTCTAAGTCTATGTTAACGCATTCTCCAGCAGGCAGAGAAGAAGGGTGGCTCTGCCTCCTGACCTAAAAACCTACAAGTCTGGGTACTACGTTAGTCATGGGGCTGCCCAAGGCTTCACTGGAGATGCTGCCCCATGAAGGTGGGACGAGCCATCCCTACCAGCCATGTGCTCCATCCGAGATAATGGCTGCAGCCTCCAGGCTTTCACTAATAAAGAATAAACCAGCAACTCAACACGGGCATCTTCAGGAAAAGACACCAGAAACAGAATCTGGGCAAATAAATTAAGGTTTCCGAGGCAATGCCACCAGCTTGTCTCACCTGGGTGCGAGCAATTCCCGGTACAGGGTATAAGGAGACAAAATGGGCTCTCTTTACCCTTTCTGACTTAATTTCTTCCATCCAGCTGTGAGAGGTTTCTGTAATTAAAGGAGAGATGGCACAAGCATGTGATTATTAAGAAGAACACACCATCTGCACAGTTGGAAACTTGTTATAACGCTCCAGCTCTCAGATAGTCCTTTCTGTTATCTTTATGAAGTGCAGTTACACATGTAGAGAACGAGATTAGCATCAGCGTCAGCAGATCTTTTCTTTTTTTCTGACCTTCTTTCCCCAAAGGTGGCCGGTGACTAATTTGGCAGAGTTTGTTCTTAAAACCTGCAGTTGTTAGTTGCAGACGTGCAATAAATTATCTTTTTTTTAACAAAGACGCTACTGCAGAGGTTGATCTAAATTTCCACTCGTTCTTTGGAAGTTGGGGATTTGTCCAACAGCTCGTGCAGCCGACTAATGGGATGCTGTTGCTTAGCCATTACTGGCTTCTGGGAAGCAAATGCCTGGCCTCGTGAAAGCAGGAGTGGGCATCTCTCTTGAGCAATCTAATTGGAAGACATCTAAATGGCACCGCCATAACAGCTGTCTGAACCTTGTAGGGTTTTAGCATTTCCTTAATGAATTTATGTAGCTATAAATTCAGAGCAACTACTGTTGCACATTAGAGCAGCAGAAGCTCTTAATGAAAGGACTAAAGTTGTCTTGAACTGAGCAAACAATTTGAATATTTAACATTTTAATTATTGAAAGCTACCTCTCCTTTTCCGGAGCGGTGGAGGAGCTGAGTTCCTGTGGCCATGGAGGTGTGTGCCATGACAGAGGACAGCCCAGAGAGGACAACCAAAGGGCCTTTCTTTGCTTCTCCCTGAATTTTATGTAGTGTGGTAGATGGATGAGCAGTTCTTCTCCTTCAGAGTGATAATTAACTGCTGTGAGTTAGTGTTTGATCCTTCAAGCTGGTAAATTATCGCTGTGCATTTAAGTGAGATTAATAAATATAACCATGAAATAAATGTTTATTTTAGACGGTGAGGAATAAATTATTATGGTCTTAGTGTTGTCATGCTACTTCAGCTCCTGCATGACTGCTCTTTCTCGAGATATAAACGTCATATGAAAGTCAAGTTGTGTACTTACCTTACAAATGTCAAGCCTCAAATACTATTTATTAGCGCACCTTTTTCAAGACAGCTACACCAAACAATATTTTGAAGTCATTAATCAATTTGAGGCTACTGCATCGCTGGGAAAAGGCACTCTGTACCGTGTCTGACTGTAATCTGTATTTACCTTTCTGCCTTACTCGCTGCTTTTCCTGTACTCAGCCTTGTGTGTGTTTATTGTAGGTAATACCGGAGGCGAGCGCAGGGGAGGATCAGCATGTGATCCGCACGCCGTTTGAAGGAGTGGATGATTTTTTTATACCACCTACAAATCTTATTATTAATCACGTTAGGTAAGAAATGATCTTAATGAATAGCAACAGTGACCATGCTGCTCTCTTCTAGCGGGCATCCTTTTAATAATCTGACAGCACTTTGCAAATGCAAGTGAATGAGTTCCTGATCAAGCTGACTGCTCTCATCCCCATTTTCACGTGTGAAATGGAGGAATCGTTGAGCAAATTACCAACAGTTACCCAGGAAAACCTGGACTTCCCTTCATCCATGCACGGGCCTTCGGACCTCAGCTCGGTCAGCCGTGCCTCCTTGCAGCAAAGTGTGACACACTGCCCTGGCTTGCTTGTGCCAGGAATTTGATGGCCAGAAAGTTGCCTTCCCTGCCTCAAAACTGCTTTATGGATCTGGGCAGAAACCCTTGTCGAAGACTTATTGCCCAGAGTGGTAAAAGTTTATTCTGCCTGAAGCAAAAAGCCATGATTCTTCCACGTGTTTCCAACTTGTTCAAATATTGGCTCTCTGTGTGAGGTGCATGGTTTGAGCAGAAAAATGGTGTGCACTGCATATTAAAAAAAATACTTCTATGAACCATCGCTTTTGAATGTTAATGGGATGTAGTGGTTAATGAGATTGTATAACTAACATACTAATAACTTGGAGTAATACTGGCTGCTTCCCAGCAGGCACAGGAAGCCTCCCATTAACATTATCAAAATTGATGACAACTGCACAGCAATTTATACTATTCTTACCATGTTACAACAGAACAACTGTTTAACCCTCTTCTGTCCCCAGTATAGTTTAACTAAGTTAAACACTCAAAAGATCCTAATGTAACTCCTTACATTAATCTTGTGCTCCCTGCAGTGGACACCGAGGACAGGGAGGTCACACTTAGATGATTATGGGTTGAATCTGATCCAAAATAAATAACTTTGCTTCCTGAAACACAAAATAATGAGACATACTTCATGGCTGTCGTTCTTAATTTTTCCCTACCTCATTTTTCCAGTTTGCTTTCAAAATACCATTATGACTAATAGTAGTGCCAGGAGGTAGATGACTCTGCTGAATGTTAAAGCCTGAGATGAGAAGGGACGGTCTGGGTTCAAAGACAGGAAGGTGGAACAATTACACTTTTTTTGTTGTTTTATTGTCTTTTTGCTTCAGTGTGATTGATCGGCTGTATACAGACGATCTTCCGTAAGAAATATTAAATGTAGATAATTGTCTATAGTTTTCCATGTGCAAAGCAGAGAATGCTGTGCCTAATTTCCTATTTCATTTGTTCAGGGCCAGATCTTTGTCCGTTCTCTCTCACCCTCAGCAGAGAAAAATAATTGCTCACAGTTTAATGAGACTTACTGAGATGATGTTCTAAATTCTCTGCTCAGAAACAATAAATGGCAATACCAGCATTTCCCAGGAAGGCGAATATTTAAGCAATCTCTTCCACAAGCCAAAAAATATTTGTATGCAAATGTTCCTGCATATGTATTTCAGCTGCCTGTTATTTCAGATGGATATCTAGGAATGTATCCATTTTTATTAGTTCACAGGGTAGATTGTTGTGTATGAAAAACTCTGAGTGCAAGGTTTTCTTTGAGATTTCAAATCACAGATTTCGTGCAAGCGCTGCGCCTCTTCTGCAGCTGTGTGCACATAAAACACATTCTGACCCACTTTTTTAAATTAAAGTTTATGATAAGAACCATTTTTTAACTTCTTCGGGCATTTGGCCAAGTATTAAGGAGGTCTTGGGAAAAAACTGCTGTAAGGGAAAGCATCTTTTAAAGTGTACTTAAAATGCATTCATCCCGGAGAAATACAAGTGTCATATCCAATTTCTACACACACCGTGCACTACGAATCTCCACTGCAGATATTTTCTGAAGTCTCTAATGGATGTAAGTATAATGGGAAAATGAAAGGCTTAGCCCAGTGATTTTCACGGGATCATACACTACATTGGCTCGTTCTTGAGAAGTGAAATCATTGCCGAGTATGTCATTGACAGATGGATTAAGAATAAAGAAATAAACCCAGTGTTTTAAGCAAAATATGTATTATCCGCATGCAAGCACAATGTCCTCCACATTTCACAAAGCAATTTTACATCTTTCAGGGAAGAGATACAAAACTAAGCACTCACTTCATTTCCTTCGGTCTGCACCGAATGGATGAAAAGATACTCGATGTAAAATTAGTTTTCGTCAGTCAGTATCAGTGACCTGTGAATGCAGGGGAACACAAACAGGCTGCTTCTATGGGCTCCCTCTCAAATTACGCAGAAACCTTTCTTGGCTATTCTTGACCTTTTCTTGTCTTCAGCAAAGGTCAGATGTGCTGCAGCATATATATCTTTTACAGAACATTTATTCTCTGCTCGCTGTTGTCTGCCCTCTCTTGAGACACCAAACAAAGACCCCTTTTCTTCAGCACACCCTGGCTGGTTAAGTTCCTCGAGAAATGTTTTACACCTTCCCTGGGCTGGCAGCACAGTGCTTGATAGAGTCTCCTCTGCACCCCAGCTTTGCCAGCTCCTGCCATGATCCCCAGGCACCACGGGTAGCAAACGCGCACCACAGCTACCCTCTGGAGCTATAATTTAGGAGGTGAGGTGGGGCATGGTCTTCACTCAATGGTTATATGTATAACTCGAAGTTGCTCTCTGGCCCCAGCCTGGCAGGGCTGTGCTTTATTTTGAACTGTTTTCCATTTTGAGATGGAAGAAGTCTTGACTATGTATTAAATTCCCTGTCTCTAACCTGGGACAGATTAAATATAAAACTGGTCAACACTAGCCTAGAAAACATCCAAGTCTTGCTATCATTCGTGTTGTAAGTTGGTCTTCCCAGTGAAAGGCTTCGGCTGTTGAAGATGTTACTCAAATAGGCAAGCATATATTCAAGCGTCCATGACCAGGTTGCTAATTTTAACTGAAATATATACCTCCTGTTAGCACATTTTAGAAGCACTAAACCAATAGAGATTTCTTACAGAAAAGAGACAACGTTGTTGCACACGTTTATGAAACCAACAGGGTAGCGTTTCCCAGTTCTGCTGACTTTGGTCTTTTCTCAAGCATGTCACCGCGTCTCCAGAGATGGCTTCAGTGTCATGTTTTCTATTTCAGGTTTGGCTTCATCTTTAACAGATCGAAATCCGCCGTTCACAAAATTGACCTGGAAACTGTGACCCACATCAAGACTATCAACTTCAAAAACTATAGCTGCGTACCGCAGACCATGGCTTATACCCACCTGGGCGGGTACTTCTTTGTCCAGTGTAGGAGGAATAGGTCGGTGGCTGCCTCCATGCAGCTCATTATTGACAGCGTTACCGATGCCGTCATCGGCCCCAACAGCGACGTGTCGGGCACACCTTATATCTCACCAGACGGACGCTATTTGGTCAGTGCGGATGAAGACAGTGGCAGGATCAAAGTCCAGGCTCTAACTGTCCGAGGGGAAATCAAGTTGATTTATGACTTACAAACAAACATACTCGTATCTGATCTGACATTTCAACCCTCTTTCACTGAAGGCAATCAGTACTATATATATGCTACTTCACATTTGCAAACAGATGTGCTTTTTGTAGAGCTGTCAACGGGGAAAATGAATGTACTGAAGAATTTAAAGGACCCTCTCACATCCAAAGACTGGCCCTGGAGCAGCTACAACAGAATTATGAAAGACAGTGGATTATTTGGACAGTATCTCATTACACCAGCTAAAGATTCGTTGTTTGTTATAAACGGGAGGCAAAATACGTTACGCTGTGAGGTTTCAGGTATAAGGAGGGGTAACACAGTGGTCTGGGTTGGAGAAGTATGAAGGGGCAATAGCAGTAGAGCCTTTGGCAGGCAAGTACCGGTTGGACCTTTACACTGCATCGAATGAGCAGTAGCATTGTATATTTTTACACTGGGAAAAAAAAAGAAAAAAAAAAAAGCAAAAACAAAAAAACCCCTGTATAGGCTTCATGGTACAACACTGGTCTACTTGCAAGTTTTCTAATATAAGGTATGCTCTGCTAATAGGAAGTGGTTTTGAAGGGGTATTTTTTATTTGGGGGTATGATTTGTGGTTATGAGAAAAATGCTGGGAAGCGAATAATATCTCCACTGAGATATTGTATAAGCCACGAAACCTAGTGATTCTGTAGAACAAAACAGACTTTGAGTTTCCATACTGAGGAGCTTTTATGTTATGTTCAAGCCATCAGTTTCCTTTCCTGTACCCCTTGCCCGTTAGCTGTGTTGACCACCCCACCCCAAGACAGAGAGACTACAGAAGGAATGACTGCAGTTAAAATTCACCTTTGGATGATGAGGGAAACTAGGTGTCAGAGAGCAGATTTCAACCCACAGAGACCTAGGAGAGCGATTTAATGAAAACTGATCAGTTTTCTCTGCAGGACAGCTTTGGGAGGATTCGTGGATGTGATTTCAGAAGGAGGCGTAACAGAAATAGTAACTGTCAGCTTGCTTTCTTCTGCGCTTCATTTTGCTCTTGGTACTACTGAAGGCAACGTTATGAGTCCCCCTTCTTCTACTGCATATTTGTGCGATTGTACTTGAGAAATTTGGCATGAAATATCCAGGCCATTAGGGTGAGGAAAAGCCAGGAAACACTCGGGGGGGAGTTAGAGGGGGGGTGGTGTCAGAGTTCGTAAAAAATTTTGTTGAGAAGGGGGCATTAGTCTTTCAGCAGCTCGTGAGTGCGGTCAGCTTGGGCACAATGTGCAAAATCTGCTCTTCAGGGGCAGAGAATTAAATACAGTTTTTCCCATAGGAGGCAGCAACACTGCTAGAAACGGTTGGTTTCTCTCGTTAAATATTTAGTAGCGCTGAAGTCACTTGGTTCTTCGTAAAGTAATAGCTGCAATGACAGAGGGTATTTTTAACAGACAACTCACTCATTTCCTAGTCATAGCCTTAATTTGCCTATTTCTTTTCAGATGTCCTGGGAACCAGTTTTTCTTTGTGATTTTTTTTTCCTTCCCATTTATAGCACACTTGTTTATAGTCAATTATCTTTTAGTTATGAGCAAAGAGATTCGTGTAAAACCAGCTGAATTACCCTGGAATGCAACAGCTGGTATTGAGAAATTTCAGTTGAGCTCCCATAAAAATATAGATCCATTTGCACATTTGGAAGATATAAAAACTTTTCTAGTGGCGTTTTTGTAACTTTCTGTATCCATCACCTCGAAGTAATCAGGGCAAGAGCAGCTATGGCTCGCCAAGGGGGGGTAAACCTGGAGAGCCCCACCGCCACCGTCCGCAGGTTGTGTCTCACACGCTGCTTTGAAAATGGGGTCTTGAAAACTCTCTCTGAAGGTAAAACATCTGTTGCAGCGGGGGCACCCATCGGCCTTTTGAAAGACCCAGCTGATTTTGCCAATGACCTTGTTGCCCGGCGTTTGTACGAAAGCAGCCGCTGAACACATCCAGTGTTACGTAGTGGCGCCGTAATTATTTTCCTCCACGGATGCTTAAAGTCACCCATTTCACAGTGCACACAGAGGGATTTTAAATGAGAAGGGTGCAGACTAACACTGGTAACCTTCGCTTTAAAAGTTCGACTTTTACCAAAAGAGTAGCATTTTAGCATGGCTGTAGACCTGAAGTAACTTAAACCATTTCGGTTCTATAGAGAATATATAAAAATCTGTTCAGACAGACGAAGGAGGGGAGCTGAATCCTATGAATTCATTAAACGTGGAGTCCTTGAGGTTGCCCTTCAACACCCGTAGGCTGAAACCGAAACCTCTTTTCACTTATGAGCCATAGGGGTTAGAAGAGACTATCCCATCATTGCAACACAGACATAGACAACAGATTGGCATAGCCTTCCTTTAGCAATGCATGGTGTCCGTGATTTTCTACTCACCCGGTTAGGAAACATACCCATGTCAAGGAAAGGAGAAGACCAGCTTTGTAAGTACCTTTAAATATGCACAACTCCTTTCTTGAACGAAGCTGTATCCATACATTGCAGTCATCCTAAATGTGTTTTACCAAGGCCAAACACTGCTCTCGTGTTATCTTTTATGACTTCTTGAATATTTTATTATGCCTATGGTAAGTTTCCCTGTAGAGACGTTCATTGTGTCATAGATCAAGCAAATATTACTTTTTTAAGAATATTAAAAAAAACCCTGTATATATCTGTTCAGGTGAATATTCTTGAGGCTGGTTTATATATAGGCTGTGAAAGATGTGTAACAGACCTCACTTCTTCCTGTTTGTTGCAAAATATTGGAATAGCGTTCACTTGAAAAATCCCACTTGGACCTTCCAAAGATGTTCCCTTTCTTCCCTCTTCAGCCCAAGTTCTGGTGATGTGTTTTCTAAATTATCCTAATGGTTATATATCATACTTAGAAAATGAAGTACAACTTAGATTGTCCACACTACTTGTGAACGGTTCCAATGACAGTCAAATCTGACATTAAAGTGCTGCACATTTCTTACTCTGATTTTATTTTTTTTATGACACAGAAATTTTATACATACTCAAAAAATGCTTCAGCTCATTTTTTTGCCTTTCAGTTCTGTCAAAGAGCCTCCATTTCCTAGTCTGCAGTTCCTTTCCCACTTCGTGTTCTCCACCAATTCACAATTAATTCCTACCTAATAAATTAATTAATCACAGTGACTAATTGAAATTAATTTAGATTGAATTAATGACCCTTTAGTTAACCTATCGTTCTTACTTATATATCAGTTGGGTATTCTGACACTAGAATCATGGAAAAAAATAGTCCCTGGTTGACAGTAGGATCCAAGATCAGATGCATTTTCCATTCATCGTTGAGGCTAAACAGCAGTATAATGGAAATGCTGTTTTATCTTAGTATTTCCTCAATATTTTCACTTTCTGAATGAGTGAGAGTTTTTACTTAACATCTTTAACTGTGCAGTTCAGCAACTATTCAGAAACTATCCACTTTTAAATGGGAGAGAAAACTCATGAGTGCCTTAATTTGGAATCTGTGACAGTAATTAACATATTCTTAACTTTTAATACTTTGATTTATTTTTTTTTTTTGCCATTACAAAAAAAAGAAAAAAATCAACAAACCCCCTGAAAGATTTCAGCGGGCAGAGGTGGGCATGTCCATGGGGTGGGTGGGAGCTGGGAAAAGGCACCTAGCAAGGGGGGGGCTATGGAAAACAGGTCTACCCACCCCGGAGCAGTTGGGCAGTTTGGCTGTGTTGACCTCCGTGAGCACGGCTTTGCCTGAGGGACAACGCGGGTCCTGATGACCTGTCGACAAGTACTTATTTACTTGATTTATCCCATGATTAGGTCTTAATTACTCGAGGGCCCGGAAGTGTGCTAGGTACTCCGTAAAACAGATAAAATGGCCAAGATCCCAATTCTGTAAGGAGATAACGGCTAATTCCCCATATGACCCTACAGCAAGTCAACAAAATGAACAGGGAAGTGAGGCTGGGGGAGAGGTGGGCACTGACAGGAGTGCAGTAACATGGTTATTCAGCAAAGATACAGGCGTGCCACGAATCCTGTCTGGTTTTTTTCCCTAAGACCCTCCGTGTCTCTCCCCATTCCGGGCCTAATTTTACGTGAGCATCCCTAGGGTTACATGCGTAGCTGTTGCTTCTCTTCATCAGACTCCTGGGACTGGGACACTTGACCCCAGGGATTTCCCATCCGATGACTCGCCACCTCACGCTCCGATAATGTCTCCCTGAGAAAACCCCGAAGGTAAATCCTGCTCATTCTAAGGAAGTGCCAGCGCCTGCTTTCCCGACCGCATGACAACTCCCGCTCTGCCTCCCAGACGAAACCCACATTTATTGCCTGACTCACTGCTTGGCACATTTTCCCTTGGGCTAACCAGAAAAAAAGAAAATAAAAATAAAAAAACCCTACAATACAGTTAAGTTATGGCAAACAAAGCAGAGATTAATGTTGTACTTGCCTTTTCTACTGCTGCTACTTGCTCCTAAGAGCTCATCCCACTCCAAGCCTGGCAGCCCTCCCCTCCACGCTCCCTCGTACCCATCTCTGCTGCCAGCTGTGGGCTGTCACCAGTGGGTGCCACCGGCTGCGGTTCCCCAAAGGCTTTGCCCTCCTCTCGGGGCTTCACCCTCCTTCCCCCTTCGCGCACCTCCACCTGGGTGCTGCGGCACCTCAGCTCCTGCTGCATCGCCCTGGTGGCCTCACCCAATCCCTGCTGGAGCCAGAGATTTTTATTTTCTTTTTTTTTCCCTTGTTGCTTTTTTTTTTTTTTGCTTTGAAGCAGATTGAAATAAAAGACAGGGAAATCTCTCTGTCTGAAGACCAGGAGAACCTGCGTGTTTCTTTTTAAAAAGCGGTGGTGCGGTGGTGCTTAGTGTTGAGGTTGGGGCAAATTCACACTTTGAGCTTGGGAAGAGAGCCCTCCTGTCCGCTAGAGGAAGAAAAAGACACCTGAAATGTCACCCCTTCTTTGACCTGACTCTAATGAGAGGGTTAGTTCTTTTTTAACACTGATCTTTAAAACTAAGGAATTAAATAGCAAGGCTATGAGGATTTTTTTTTAAATGAACCTAAAAGTGGAGAAAAGAGAAACGCAGGCATCAATCTCACCTCTGCTCACGCCTGGTAAAATTCAGGATGTCCCCAAAATGCAAAGGCGCTGACTCGGGGCTGGTACCTGAGCGGTGGGGCTGGGCTGCAGCCCGGCGGGGGCCGTGTGATGAAGGGGGCTACAAACACGAGCCGCGACGATTCAGCTGTGTTCCTTACTGGCTGTTGCAGCCCAGCCAAATGCGCATTTGCCGAAATCCCTTGGACACTGAAGTCCCGTGGCTGCCCAGGGCGATGAGGTGGGAATCACAGCCGGCGCAGGTGGAGCGGGAGGGCTGGAGCAGCACCAGTGGCACGTGTTGTGTTCTTGGCCCAATGTCCTCTCTGCGCCGGCCGAATTGATGCCCGTAACTCAGTGTGTACGGCACAGAAGGTCAACTCCGCGGAGCCGGGTGGGAAGATGTACCGGTGCCTTCAGAGAGAGCTGTTAATGACCCTCCGTGCCTCGACACAGGGTGCTCAGGTGACTTTCAGTCCTCACAGACATGGCTGGCTAGTAAAGAGGCTCTGATTGCCTTCATTTTCCTTCCTTCTTTTAATTTGATTTCATAGAATCACCAAGGTTGGAATGGAGCTTTAAGATCGAGTCCAACCACCAACCCAACGCTGCCCAGCCCACCCCTGACCCATGTCCCCCAGCACCACGTCTGCCCGGCTGGGAAACACCTCCAGGGATGGCGACTCCACCACTGCCCTGGGCAGCCTCTGCCAGTGCTTGACAACCCTTTCAGGGAAGACATTCTTCCTAACATCCAATCTAACCTGCCCTCATTGTGAGAAAAAATTCCTGAAAAGGGGTGAAAACTCAAAGGTGAACAAGACTCCTGCAGGTCTCCTCTTAAATTTGGGAAAAATCGGGGGGATTATGCGTCATATTTTCCAAATACTTGTAGTTACAAGACAAACAAAACCTCTTTTTTTTTTTTTTTTTTAACCAGTTCACAATACTAACTTAAAAAAAAAAAAAGTAAAAACAAACAACAAAGCGCCCTGCTGTGGTGCTTCTACCATGCAAATTGTTGCTGCCTAGAGGCTTGTTTAATTAAGCACTTCAGCATCTAACCCTTGGCAGTCTATGGTGTCTTTGACACTTGTCCAAAGCCATCAGATGAAGGCAGTAAGCACAGCAGAGAGCAGAAAGCCAGCTGCGGCTGGGAAACAAGACAAGCCCTACAGCAAACAAGAAGCCCAGCCCAATTTCCAAAGGTCAGAGCGCTGGCATTTCCAGAAGTAAAATTCCAATTCCCAGATTAGCAGAGGTTTCTCCCCACACTTGCCTGTGCGTGATGCCACGCCTGGCTTGATGGCCGCATGGCTCCCTGCGCCATCGGGTGCCCAGCCCAAGGACTGTGGGTTTTCCAGTTAGGCTTTAATTTCCAGCATGAGGGTGCAGTGGTGGCCGGCACTTCTCCTTCAGTCGCTGCACAGAGGGGAGTGGAGCGTTACCTGGAGAAGACGTTTCTTTTTTACTGCCAGGAGCGTTGCAAAGGGAGAGCTTTTCATGTAAGGCCACAGTAAATTCGATGTTAATTGACTTCCAGAAAGTGGAGGGAGGTTTCTGCATGGGGAAGTCATCATTTCTGCGGAGGTTTTGCTTCGGGGACTGGCAAAGCCTGATGTGAGCGGGGTCAGGGAGGGAGACCAGGCTGGTGTCTTGGACTCTCACCTCCCTTTTCTTTAAGCAGGTCCAGCCAAGCTAAAAAAGAGTAATAAGGCATCAGGTAGGAACCTGGGGGGAGCGGGTTTACAGCTGTATTATTTCCTACTTTCAACCCTCATCCATCCCAGCACAGCTGCCCCTGCAGGCCAGTACCTGCCGTACCTGCTGTCCTGAGCGTTAAGGATGCAGAATTTCCCTAAGCTGAACATCAGCCCTCAACACCCTGTTGTGCAGACAGTTCCCTGTGAGCAGCTATATTATATTTATCTGTATTTGGAGCGTTGCATTGGCCTCCAGTCCTTTTTTTTACATAGAATCCAAGAAAATTACTTTAAAATACAGTGTCAAAGCTATTGGTGGACCACAAATACAGTGGCCCAAACTACAAACTACAGGCTTATTAGTTACCTTCTCCGAGAGCTAAGCTTCAGGTTGTTCTCTGCGTCCACATCCCCAGCACATCTCGTCCTAGTGCAAAGAAAAGCCCCTGCTGCATGGCGCGGAGCTGAATTCCTCCAGGAAGCCACCACGTGCCGACACAGGCAGCTCTCTCGGCAGTTCTCCAATTCCCAAGCTTGCTCAGCACAAAGTCAGCTCTGTATAAAGCACAACTTCAGCTTTGAAGCTGGCTGGCTCTGGCATCCAAGTGCTGGCACGCAGGGTGCCATCTTTATCCTGTAGCCAAAATTATGCAGTATTTTCTCTCTCTAAAATTATTTCAATCTGGTAGATGCATCAGCTTCTTTATGATATCTTAAGCAGATTTTATTCTTTCAAGACAAGGCATTTTCTCAAGCCTGAAAACTCTTTATGTGATCCTTTTAGGGTTTTTTTTTTTTAATTTTCATATTTTCAATCACCTTTATTTTTTAATAGAGGAAGGGGCTGCAGCCACACTTGTAGACAACATCTTGGTGCGGCGTTGCCCTTTCTCCCCTCACACGTGGACCGCATCAGCCCAAATCCCAGTGGGTACTGGTGATTTCTAAAGCAAAGAGGGCAGGAAAAATGCTGGAGCCGAAAGCACAGCACAGCCCTGCGTTGCTACCAGCACCGCAGAAACACAGCCGTGCGTTGTGCACTGTGGCCAACGAGACTGGAAAATGCCAAAGCCCACCACCAAGTTAGCTAAAGTCTCTTGCATTAAGCTAAAACCCCTCTCCAGCAGAGACTTAGCGTATGGCAGAATATGCTGTGGGGAAGGGGGGAATAAGAAGATTGACGTAAACATAAAGGTTTGGGATTCTTTTTTTAGGTTTGGAAAGGAAAGCAGCAGTTGCTGTGGTAAACGTGCAGGATCCGGTGTTGGTGGTCCTTCCCCCAACCATCCAGTGGCTTCATCCAGCCCCACATGCCGGAGCACTGGCCTGGCACCCATGTCCACCCTGGCAAGGAGGTGGCAATGCTATTAAAACAGGGACTTGAGGAACTCCATTTGCCAGATACTTTGTGTTTGCAGGATTTAAAATAACTACTGGTAGCCCTGAGGATGTGTGTGTGAAAAATAACAGCATCCCCAAAGCGTACTAACGCAGCTAAGTTCTCACTTCTGAAGTGTCCCAAGCACGGGGCATCCCAAACACCCTGCCCCTTCTTCACGGACAAATATTTGGGCAGGCATGAGGCCAAAAGAAAGGGGAAAAAAGCATCAATAAATTATTATTCTCTCCAAATAAAAGGTGAGAGGACTACAGGCTAAAAGCTGTTTTCTTTCTTTCCCCAAACTTCATTGAGGACACTGAAAACTTAATGAAAATTTATGATGAAATTTGAAAGCTAAGGCTGAACACCCCCAAAATTCGAGTAGTTTTGTCAATACCTAAATCGGGAAGAGGAGAGTTTTAAAACTCATTTGCACTTTAATAGCCAAATATCTGCCTCTTTGGCCACAGCTTTGTGTTTTAGACACACAAGCCTGTGATCTGCCCATGTGGATTCCTTATTCATCCCGGACTTCAGTGTGTCCTTTAAGTCCACCAGGAAGCACAAGTCTAGACTTAGGGTCAGGAATCTCAAGGGAAATCCCCACCCTCCCATGGCCATGACCCTTCCTCCTGCCCACCGCGCCAGTGGAAGGGCTTGGGGACAAGCCGCAGCCTTTTAGGGCAGCCAAAGTGGAGATGTCACAGCTCAAGGAAAATAATACAGGCAAAGCCTTAAGATAAATATGGGAAGTGGCCTGCCACTTACTCGTCAAGGGCTGTTTTCCAAACAGAGGGATTTTTCACCTTTTTTCCTTCTCCCATTGTTTCTAAGCAGCATTTCCAGCTGCTTGTCCCCGCCGCCGCCAACTTCATCCGTCTCTGAAACCTTCATGTGCTCCCAACTCTTGCCAAAACCAGGATCCTGCGCTCATCCTGCAGACAAAAGCTTATGCAGCAAGTCAATCCAAAAAAAACCCCACAAGACCTGTTAAAAAAGGTTCGGTAACCTTAATAGGTGGGTTTGTGGTGGTTTTTTCCCCTTTTCCCCTTTGACAGAAGAGCCTCTGCGTTGACGGGCGAATTCCGACGCAGGTGCTGGTGGTGCACTGTCCTGTGGGTCTACAACACCTCGACGGCACGTCCCATTAAATCTTTGCTAAAAGTCAGGCTCATTTGTCTCACAACAGACTGCTGATGATTTTCAGCACTGAACACCTACACCGGAAAAACCTGCAATGGAAAAATAAAAATCAGCTTTGCCTGAAAATGCCCCCCACTTGCAATGCTTGTACATGTGAACTGTCCCCCTTATTTATAAAATATAGGAAAGTATTTTTAATACATCAACTTTAGTAGAGATTTGTGCCAACACAGTATTAGTGTGCAACATTTGAAATACATTTATATTTACTCTGATGTGTTTTACCACTCACGCAGTGTATTTGCAGTCACACCCGGTATAGGAGGGGCAAAAAAAGGAATCACGCGAAGTGCTCTCTGTCGATACTGTAAATGCTCTTTTTCTTCAAATTTTACAATAAAACCTGGCAAAAGCTCATGCTGACAGCGTCTATTTTATCCGTTCGGTGTCAGGGATATCGGTGGCAGGATGCTGTCTCCCTTTTGTATGGGATGTAAGTCGGTAATTAATGGCTTTTTCAAACGTGGGAATGCACGTTCAGCTAAAATACAGTGGGGGTGATGAGCGGGGCTCCTCACCCCCCCTAAAAAAACAGCCGAGTGCAATTTCTGTAGGTGTCATTGCACGCGTGAGCACGAATTTGTGATTATTTGCAGCTGCGAGCTTGCAGATCCCAACTGGACAAATAACACGGGGAAAGGTGCCGGATGGGCTGAGGGCGGGCACGGGACCTGTCACCTCTCCCCGGCAGGGATGAGCTTCTTCCGGCGGCGCGGTGCCACCAGGACCGTGGCCTTTGCCGGTGCCCCAGCGCCGGGAGCTCAGCCCAAGCCCTGTGCAATCCCACAGCGGCTTACGGGATTGTGCCGGGTATAAACCCGGGCAGCCTTTGGCCCTGGCTGATCGATTCGAAGACGTCAGTCTGTCTTCCCAGGTTAGCTGTGCAGCTTCCCCGGGAGCCTCCATCCTCGGCACTGCAGGCAGCGCGATGAGCAGCCCCTCCGCAGAGCGAGCTGGTGGCAGATCTTCTCCTAAAAACGATAAGGCTGGAATAGGAGAGCTCCCAGTTTCCTCCTGCACAGCGTACTACAGCTCTGCAGTTTTATATTTAAGATTAGCCTGCCATGTCTGTGTATTTAATTTATAATTATAATTTTAGCCTGGGAAAAATTAGTCTGTCTTCACATGGAGTTATTGTAATACTGGGACACAGATGGCTGATTATCAAAATGTCTAACAGCATCTTTATAACAGTCCTAAGGCAAAAAAACCCCCGCTTCTGACAAGCATTATTTGCTGAAACAAATTCCATTTAATTAAGACATGAAGTCTGCACTGAAAGACATCCTAACTTGTCAACAATATTAACTGCAACATATACTGCTAGAGGTTATGCTTTGCATTAAGGCTAAATGGTAAAGGACAGGAGCTTTCGGAAGGATTTCTTAAGTTTTCCGGTGTAGCAAGGCTAAACTGGCCGTTTTCCTTGAACACTGTTTTGCTTTAGAAGCTCAAATCAGCGCTGATGTAAACACCCAACCTGACAGTGTAGCAGGCTAAAATCATAGAATCACAGAATCACTTGGGTTGGAAGAGACCTGCAAGATTATCAAGTCCAGCCATCAACCTATGCCAAACCCACCCCTAACCCATGTCCCTCAGCACCGCGTCTGCCCGGCTTTTAAATACCTCCAGGGACGGCGATTCCACCACCTCCCTGGGCAGCCTGTTCCAATGCCTGATAAAATCCCCTCTGTGCCCTCAAAACTCATTTCGCCAGCAGGGGCCATTCTGCATGTCCTGCCCCAAGGTCTGCAGAGCCCTGGCACCCCCACGTGGATGGGGCGGGCAGGAGTGGGGCAGGCCTGGGGCAGCCCAGGGGCTGTCTCAGCAGGACCATCGCCGCTCGGGAGGGCTTCTCATAACAGCATGGGTGATAGCAAACCATCCCTCGTGCAACTGCCTCACCTGGATAATATTGCACCCGCGTCCCAGCAGAAGCCACGCGCTCAGTCCCCGGGATGCGGACGCTGCCGTGCAGCGCTCCATGAGTGCGACTCGTTAATGCGCGGAGGGGTGATACGCAGAGCCAGCAGCTCAAGGTCTGCAGTATCCCATATGGCAGTAAAACTATTCAAGGAGAAATTATGCAGATAGTCAACATGTTCAAGCCACTATGGATTATGCTGAAAACATCAGCACAAGTAGCAGTCAATTTGCGTTACGGTCAACGAACGCAGCTTCACTTGTTTTCTCCTCTTAGAGGCCCCGGGGGCTCGGGGGCCTGGGAGACTTGGGGATGCTCTAATAAACACCCTAAAGCTACTGCTCTCGCATGGGTATGTGACAACACTTGGAAGCTACAAGGGGAAAAAATATGTTCAGTAGTAAAAGCCACCACGCAAGTGACACAACACTTCGTCCACTGGCGGTCCATGCACTAGTTTTCCAGCCACACGAGACGGTATTTTCACTGAGGCAGGATGGTTTTGGGAAGCGTGGGAGGAATAAGGGCAGCAGAGAAGGGGCTATTTTTAATTGCTGCAATTGTGACCACAGGCGGACTCCCAAATCCTAGCAGTTTCCCTGGATGCAATGGGAGCTGCCGGAGTCCAGACGCTTTGCAGGACCTGCAGGAAGATGCGCTGGTCCATGCAGGTCACATTTTTATCACCAGGCTCACATTGATTAGCAACTTCTACTGATGCCTTACGAGCGAGAGCACAAGGGAAAGGTCTCCTGGCACAGAGTCCAATGGCCACAGTATCGGATAAAATGGACTCTGGATAAGACACAGATTTTCGGCGCTATCATCAGGTTTCCCTCAAACATCCCTTCAAAACATCACCAAAGCAGGATGGAGGCTGATACAGTCTTCAGAAAACATCAAGCGATGATACAGAATATGTTAAAATTGTATTTGTTTAAATCCTTCCAGCAAGAAAATCAAACCCGCTAACAGTTGTTTCAAAGTGTTGCTTTAAGTCAGCCAAACAGATCCCTGAATTATCATCTGCAGTAAACAAAATGCAGACACGTTATTAAGCCAGGCTGTAAATATTGTTGAAAAGCACACGCTGGCCAATAAATTAGGGGCTGCGGTGGCAACGGTGTTAATGCAAGCCTGGCTGGAGATGCTCACGAGGGGCAAATAACGTGTCTGCGGTGTCACGGGAGGGAGGCAGCTAATGGATGCTGGGGGTGTAGCACACATTGTTCACAACACCCTTCAGACCGCTGCCAAGCGCCTTGCGGTCGATGGGCGAGTGATAGCCGGGAAGATTTACACTCACTTTCACACCTCCTCGGGAAAGCTGAGATGGTCCAGAGCGCGCCAGGAGATTGCTGAAAACTCGCTGCCAAAAAAAGGCCCAGGTCACCCACATGGGTACAGGCTGCCGGCTTGCAGACCTTCACTCCAGCGAATACGGCGTCTTCAGGGATTTGTTGTCCTCTCCCCCTGCCAGAAGGAAAATATTTGTTAGACCGATTTTATGAATGGGTGTAGGGAGCTGCCGCGTCTGGCATTGGGAGCTGAAGGAGCTGAAGGAGCACAGAGGTCTCAGCCACAACAACAGGGGTCCCGGAGCCCCACCGTTCGCCTGGAGGGGTGACTTTTCCAGGTGACTGGGACAGGACACCATCTTGATTACTAGGGCTGTGCTGAACAGAAGAAGAAAGTCACAAACTGCAAGAAATCTAATACAACCTTACTATAATCTTTTAGCAGATCAGGACATGCTTCATGGTTTCCAGCAAGCTTCTAAAGATATAAACCCTTCTGGGTTTTTTTTTTTTCCCTTATGTATTGACTTTTGCTCTTGAGGTTAGATTCAATCAAAGTGCCAGATGGTTGGTGGAAGACAACAAAGCTCTGCAGGACACGACTCAACACATGATGGAGGTTTCAACCTCGCAGGACTTACAGCAGTTCCCACAGGGTGCTGCAGGTGTCCCCCCACGCGGTGACATGGGAAATAACCATGAGAGCCCTTCACTGCTCAGGTTCAGGATGAGATCCCATGGTGAGAGAGAGGGCAGGGGTGACGTGAGTAATGCCACCTCATGGGCTGACTTCGGTGGGGTGGGAGGAGGGACAGGGACCTACCCCTGCTGCAAAATGTACACAGGAGCGGCCTGGGAGATGTTCATCCCTGCTACAGGCGCATGAAAAAGTGAGGCAGGAAACAAGTGGCAGGACTGGAGCTGGTTGCAGGACTGGGATCCTCCAGTCTGACTGCTCTGTGTGCGAAGCACAGATGTCCTTCCACCTTCTGCCTCTCTGGGCAATATTTCAAGGCAGCAAGCTGCTTTCCCTTCTCTGTGCAGTGTCCAGAACAAAAAGGATCAGCGCCCTCGCTGGCTACTGGCGTAAAAAATAGTTGGAAGGAGCAATGGTCCTCTGAATATGGAGCAAACAACAGGAATACTGGATTTGCCAGTATTTCAGGTATTGGTGAAGGTGAAGCCATTTTCAAAATGGAAAAAACAAAACAAACCAAACCAAACCCACACCACATTTCTACCTGCAACACTTAAGGTAGCCGTTAGCGGTATTCGTAATCTGATCACTAATAGCTTCAATCCAGTATATGGGGCTTTATGTGCTTTGAAGGCACAAGACTGCAGGGGAGGTAAACCCCTGCCTGATGTGAAGCAAATGTCCTGCTCCTGGACAGCATCAGCGTGTCCCACGTCCCCGAGCCCTGGCTGGCCCGGCGGTGGATTAGCTCATGGGCTGTGCTGCTGAGCCAGAAGTGCATCAGCTGCAGCACCAGTTTATAATTAACTGCAAAAACAGAAGTCTACATCAGCATGCCTTTTTTTTTAAGATGCTTTATGGTCACTACATGGGGCATGCAATTTCATCTTCCTGCGGTAACAGATATTTAAGCTAAGTAGCATCGATGTTTAAATCTTCATTAAACTGATCATTCCCATAATAAATATTCACAAACTAATAAAGTTTTTAATGTCTTAGTGGGTGAAATTTAAGTTATTTCATCATTTGTCCTACTTTATTTACTACAATTCTGGTTGTGCCATCACATGATTTAATTATTCAATGAGAGCGCAAGGCAGCAGCCTCTGCCATATATTGGTAGACCACAGAAGTCATATACGTCACACGCATTAATTGTTCCTATTAGGACTGGTGAAAAACATCCCGAGATGACAAAAACTGTCAAGAAATTATTCTTCTTGTACCTTTACTTCAGCGGCAAAGACTGGATTATGGTTGTACGTCACAGTTTGGGGGTAAATTTAGTAATAAGCTTTGAGGCATAGTCCAGGATCACTAGTTAAAAATAGCCATATATAAATATAAATAAACCCAGCAAGTACTATGGTAACTGGGAGTGCCACATATGCAGATTACACCCACCCTGCAGTGCCTTGGCAGGTTTGGTCTGCACAAGCCCAGTATGGACCAGTCAGGCGGTACCCAAAGGTGGCCCCACGGGTACCCCAGCACTGGAAACCTTGACTTCTGGTTACACTTTAGTAGACCAAGTCTCACGACATTGACTTGATGTATGAGTGCATGAAGGAGGAGTGGGGAAAAAATAGGGAAATTTTAGTAGAGATAAATAGGATTTACAACGCTGTCATCTCTAGCAACTTTGGTGTTTCAATTCATTAAAAGTCCAGACGAATTAGATGTTTGTGTTCATTTAAAATAATTTCTCCTCTTTGACCTAGCTTAATTTATCATTTTGCGTCTTTCTGCAGTGCTTAGGAAAGCTGCTGTGCAAATGAACCCAAAGGAATATACGAGTAAAATATTAAGCAGTTATCATTAACAACACGGTACATTAAAACCCAGCACCATAGCTTCCCTACAGCTATTTTTGCCAAGCCAAACACAAAGTATTCTCCTACAGATGAAGGATTTGTATTTCTTGCAGTATTAAAGCTGAGACACCTTGTGACGGTGTTTTCACAACTAACACATGTATCTCAGGAATTCCATTGTAGTCACTGCAGAGAAAAAGAAACAGCAAAAAAGGAATCCTTTACCTCAACTTAAACTAATCCTCGTTCAAATAATTTTTTTGTAGTTTTTCTAATATAAACCTCCCTTAGTTTATTTCTGCCATTTTGTACAAATTTGGGAATTTTATGTGCCTTTAAGAGTAGCTACATTTTGACGATGAAAAGTGCTATTTATAATTTTGTACCTTCAAATACTTTCGGAAAGGAGAGACTGGCTAATCAACAAGCACCTACCTGAGCATTCATACCTTCAGTTTCAGAAATGAATTATTGCTCGCGCCAGCCCTGGACGCACTCTGACAGGTCCACCACAGAGTAATATTTATGCAGACATTCAGAGTTACAGGTAACCCAGGAGTAAGGAGTAAGGCTCTCTCGTAGCTGCGTTATTCATTTTTCCATCATCAGAAATAGATAGTGTCAATGAAGGCTACATAAATTACATTTACCTAGCAGGCTTAAGCAAAGACATAAGGAATCCTGCTAAGGGCTTGGTATCTTCTTTTTAAATGACATGTATTAATGTGATTGTCTGGCGGAGAGAGGGATAAGGAAAAGATATAGGACTTCCCCAACATCTTGAGCAAATCGGGAGCAGAATGGAATAAACTAGTAAAGACAATACAAATAGTAAGTGCATGAAGCTGGCGTTAGTACTTCGTTGCAGTGCTTCCGGCATAACACAAAACCGTAAAAAACTCTAAACTGCAACAAAACCTAACGTTATCAGCAAGCAATTTCTTCCATAAATAGCTGATATGGGCTGCACGAACATCATCCCAAAAGTTCCTTTCCAGGGTGGTTCCTCTACCAGACACCAGCAAAAGCCATTACTGTGGTCTAATAATAACAGAGCACACACACGTGTGTACCCTGCATTGGAAAACGACATGGCACCTCTGTCCAAAGCACAAAGAATAAGTGCAAAGAAGGAAAATAAATGTGTGTGTGTGTATATATATATTATATATACACATTTTTTATATATAGATGTATATACAAAATCAAGCGGCTCTCTGAAGATGATGTGAGTTTTCATTAGGTTCAGCAGCCAGGACTTGGTATGCAGCACAGGATGTTCTTTCCCCTGTTTCTCCTACAGCACCAAAGTCTGTGACGTGGCGGTACTGCTGCCTTATTAAAAGCTTTTTATAGAAGACTTAATTTAAATGTACACTTCTGCGGCTCATGGCCATGAGTTTCCCAGGTTGGAAGCTGACCGTTAATGTCACGATTACCATCTGTTGGCTGTCTGAGATGTTCAGGGGGATCTTTTCCACGTGGTCTGATTTGATTTCAGCCTGAAATCTCCGCTCCTTTCCTTGGATGGCATCCAGAAAACACCTGTGATTTTTCATTTTGAAATACCATTTGCAGCTTGCTACATGCTGACTTGGGAGTTACGAGATCTGTGGGGAAATGAGTGACACCAGCATGAGCAATTTGTTATAATGACTCAGAAAATTACAGGATAAAATGTACATATCAGCATTACAATAAAAGGAGGGCTCACTTGTTCTCCCCTTCAAGCGCGTGGGACTTCCAGCTCCAAACCAAGACACCCCCTCCCTCTCACCCCGTGCTGATGACGAAGAAGGCGGCGATGGGCCACCCCAAGGTTTGCGGCGTGTTCCCAGGTTCCCAGTCGCATTCCCATGGAACCTGCCTCTTTCACCCCAACTCCAGAGTCTGCGGGACCACGGTTGACAACGTTAGCATAAAAACCAGGAGCTCCGAGAAGAGGAGGGAGGTGACACTTTAGCAGCTTTGGAAGCAAAATGGTCAGTTAAGTGCAGAGAGGAGAACTAACTAAAGCTTAGTAAATTAACACCATTTTGGCCATTAGTTAAGGCTACGGAGCGCTGTGCTCTGCTTGCAGCATTCCTGTTTGCTCTGCGCCAGCACGTCTCCGTGGGACCTGGCAGGAGAGGAACCTTGTGAGAAGGGACACGTCAGAGAGGTCGCAGCAGAGCTGGGCTCTCGTCTGTGGAGCAAACTGCCAAGAGCAGCAGGACTCAGCTAGGTGACAGGTGAACAGGCAGGAGGGACAGGTATCCACAGAAAAATATCTATAAATAAAAGTTGCAGTCGGGCGAGTTCTCCCCGGTAGGGCTATTGCAGCCCATCTCTCGACGTGTCTGTGTGCGAGTAGAGGTTTCTCTTCGGGTTCAGTAGCTGCTCAGAGCTCGGAAAGAGACCTCTGGCATGCTGTCTTGTAATATAATAATATATGTGTAATATCTGAAGATCAAGACCATCTCTCCATTAAATTAGATAACAAATAATTAGATAATTTTAATTTACTTTATGAATCTTCTAGAGAGTAAACTGCTTACAGGCAGCTAATGCAATAAACTTACTTTATAAGCAGAGAGCAACATCTGTTACGACGACGAGTCTGCAGCACACATTAGGATTCTGCGCACACCCCGCCGTAGTTAGAGTAAATGTATCATTAAGTTGGTATCCTTTCCCATTCAAAGCACACTTTTCAAGATTTAGGTACTGCAGACAATAAGATAGCAGGAGAATCAACTTGCGCCCGACTCGTCTTGCATTCATCCCCTGTCCCGTGGCGAGATAACGTTAATAAAAAGGGCGAGACAGCGCGTGGAAGTCAGGTCACTCTACGCATGGCAAAGGAAACACAATTCCAGCCCCACACACATACAAACACATGACAAAGGCAGAAGCTGTGCTAAAAGGGCATCGTTAAGGTCACAATATCAAGGCTGTGGAAATCAAGCAACTGCACGACACAGCCTTCCTCACCCACACTGTGCCAGCGGTGCGATTGCAGGGAGTGTTCCAGGCCACAAATGCCCAGTGTCGGCAAAAACGTGGATTAATATGACTTCTAAAAAATCTTAAATCTCTTAGCTGAGTATGTGCAAACTGCAATTTTTCCAAAGGTTTTTAAAATCCACAAATTAGGCAAACAGAAGTGACAGAAAGGGACGTTCTTTCTTCTACAGAAATGTACTCTTGTGATGGATGCGACATGCCTATTCCAGACCTGAAGGGTGCCATGAAAGATGAACAAATATATTTTCGCTTGGGCAAAACAATGTACATAAGGGAACCCGTCCATCCAAACACCTACCTTTTTCAAGGTTACAACGATAGCACATTTTCAAAAGCAACCAGTGGTTTCTTAGGTGCCCCGGCTGTTTGAGTGGTAGAGGAACCTGGTTTTCGGAGGATGGATGCTTTATTGCCATTGATGCAGCTTGTCTATATTCGTAATCGAACTGGCAGCACAATACAAAAGTAAAACCAAATCAGTCAAGCAAATGCTATTGTGCATCTTAGCAGTAATAGAAAACCACATTGTCCCTTCAGGCAGATTGAGCATAGCACTAAAGGCATCTCCTGATGTCATTTATATGAAAGTTGCATTTTTATTGTAAATTAATTTACCGTGTCAGTCACACATACAAACCCTGTCAATGGACATCACACACTCCAAGAAAATGAGCCTTGCTTGCTACTGGGGTTTGCAGTTGCTGACATGCTCTGTTTAAGGAGAAGTCAACAAGGTGGTATTAATGGGCAGGAGTGTGGTTTATCTGTCATGGCAGGCAAGAGAGCCAGTGCCCAGCGCAAGCACGGCGCTGCATTGCCCATGAGCTTGCTGTGGGTGAAGCTTCAGGGAGACCCACGGCAGGTTAGTTGGGGAGAAAGACCCTTGTACCTGGACTTTCACCAGCAATCATGGGCTCTTATAATCCTCCTCTTGTTCTTTTCGGTGTTTGGGACAAGGCCCAGTGAGGGTCACTGTGAGTATGGCTGGTTTGTGTCAATGCTTCCAATTTTGTGTCAACATCTTCCCTCCGGGAAGATTAAAGGCTTTGGGGACAATGAACTTGAACAGCAAGAAATAAAGCAAAATAAATCAACACAGGAGCCACATCACAGTCACCTATGCAATAAAATCTCCTCCCAAGACCTTGTACATTGTGGGAAAATTCCAGTGGAGACAGCTGATTTACCCTTCCAGACTATTGGAGAGCTATCGGAGAGCTAGGCTCTGTGCTGAGCTCTAGATAAGATGCAATCAAAGTTCCTCTGCTGCTAGAAGGTGTCACTTGCTCTACTTAAGGACGCAGAGATACTGGCGTGATGGATGGCCAAGAAATGATCATGCCGGTGCTAGCACAAGGTTACTGCACGAATTACTCTACACCGACATTGGAGCTAACCCTGTTTCAAACACGGAGCACAAGGCCCTGTGATGGCAAGAGAGCAGGAAACAAAGAGCTGAAACCTTGGAAGTCATAGCCCTGGTGTATCGTTATGGACAAGAGCCCCTGGTTATACTTCACTGCTATACTCAGCAACGACCTGCTAAAAAGACTCTTTTTTTACCTCCTGAAGATTATTCCATGCTAGAATAGCAGTTATTAAAAATTCCTGGGGCTTTCAGCACCAAGAAACCAATCCATGTATATTCCTTATCCTTTGCCCAGTGGATGGGAAGAGCCTCAGTGTCCTGTGTCCTTCTCCAGGCAGTTACCTACAGAAGCAGATGGAGAAAATTTGCAAACTTCGCTTTGACTCTGATGGTGACTTTTCAAAGTAAAGTTCAGTGTATGTCTCAAAATGAAGCTTGAGGTCAGTGTTTGTCAAAGTGCGTTATACAGGAAACAGAAGTCTATTTTTAATCTCTTTGTTCTCCTGGCCCTGAAAATGTAGCTCTTCCCAAAAAAACCCCGATCAAACAAAACTCACAGAAAAGCCTACAACTGCCTACAACTCCGGAGGCTGGGAGATACCTCTGTTACTGTGTACTGAGGCTTACATATGGATATGGATGTCAAGCTGTGCTCTGCCTGCATGATCCAGGAATAACCAAGCGAGAAGATACTGAAGAGTACATGAGTCTTACTTGGAGAGCATTAGAGAAGATGCCCCCAACCCTAAGCACAGGCACATCTGTACTGACACTGGAACTGGAACTTGTTCAGCTTTAGCTAGCCCACGCATTAACCTACGGACCCTGTAATTGCAGTGCTCTGACCCTGAAAGTTGGGTTGAATACGGGGCTTCACGCTACAGATTTGGACCCATTATCAGTGGTTGGGTCAACTGGTATAGAAACGCATGTGGAATACCTGCCTCAAAATAGCTTTCAGCCTCTTGGGCCATTCAGAATATTGCAGACTCCCTACGATTCCCATATGTGCAGAAAACCTTGTATGAGCTGTGACACGAGCTGCTCTGCGGGAAGAAGGAGGCATCAGCTTCAGAAGCACTGAAAATTTGATAACTGGAGACAGCACAAAAAAGAATTTCCTGAGGGGAGGGGGAAATCCACGTCTTCCCTCCTCTGAAAGATTTCTAGACCAATCTCATTTATCATGCATTCATTTGTTAAGTAAATATTCATAATATATAAATGCTAGTGTCACTTTAATATTCTGATTAGCATGGTACATCTTTTCCTCTGTCTAGCTAATGGTGAAAGTCATACTAATTGAAGTAATGTTGTGTGTCAAATGATACAGAGCTGATTTACTTAAGACTTGAATGTCTGCTCCAATTAGCTTCCAAAGTAAATTGCACTGAAGTTCCTTTTTCTGGCAAATTCTCCCAAAGTTCTCTATTTTACCTCTCCACATATTCACTGACCTTCTGCCGGTCATTTCCAAAGCAGAGAGAAGCCTGTGAAACTCACAACAGTTATCCGCTGCTCCTGCAATAAATTCCTACCTATTTGCAAATACAAGATCACTGTCTAGTTCAGGTTTCAGGCTTTTGTGTCCACTGCCCAGCTGTTACAGCAAGCAGCCATTCAAGAGAGAAGAAAACTGTACGTGGAATAAAGGATTTGAGAGACATAAAGTCCGTACGGTTGAGTGAAATAAGATCAGTGTGTCTAAATTTCTTTTTTAACTGTTGCTGGATGTGTTTATAATCCACCTTTACAAGTCATGCAAAAAAGCAGCACTCACAAGGGCTACCATTGAAAGGGGGACCTTATTAACATCTACTGTACCTTGTCATTTGGGCCAACATTACTGGAATATATTGTACCGACTGCTCCTATATTTTTGCAGTTTAAAAGCGCGTTTGAAAAGTAGTTTACATGACAATCAAGCATCAATTTCAGGCCAACTGAATGGAATGAATAATGAAATAAAAGAAAACATTAGCTAGGCACCAACAGTAAAAACAGAATTCTTTTGGCCACATCAGCTTCTCGTGAAATGAAATAGAACAAAATATTCAATGGTTGCAGAGATATTACTTAAGAATAAGAGGCCAGGGGAGGGGGGGAAGCATGAAAGATGGGAATCTCAGTTCATTTGATTTTTAAATAGCAAAATTACTAGCTGAGTTGCCAGCACACTGCTCGTATCTCAAGTCTATAAAAATTAACTGTAGGAGACCTTATTCAGGCTCTAATTCAAAGCACTTCAGCCCAAGGTATAACTCCACGCTCAAACCTAAACTCTCTCATACTCAAAACCACATAATCCCCTAAATGCTAAGCACTTGTTCACGTTGCAGTGATTTTAGGGGGAATTTAGACACAGGCTTCGTCACTTTGCTGAGTCAGCTCTTAGCAGATCTCCTGGACTTCCACAGTCTATAGCATCAAATCCCGGGAAAGGGTCTATGCGTCACCTGCAATGCCTGAGCACCAGGAGTGCACGGGGGGATGCCCCGGTGGCTTCGCGGGCGCCAGGCTCCCGCAGGGCTCAGCTGAGGACCACCACCACCGCCGTGCCCGCGGCCCCGGCCGCTCTCCTGCTGCAGCCCAGCTGCTCCTCAGCATTTAGTAGCACTTTAAATTCTCCTGGCGAAGCAGAAGTACCTGGGAAGGAAGAAGTAAATATTTAATCTACCGTCTGAGTTTTAACAGGTAGTTCTGGGGAGAGCTATTGAATTTCTATCTGGAAAGATGATTTGTGTGCTCAGAATATCAGAAGCGGACGCTCACACAGGGACCTTCAGAGCAGCGAACTCTCCCCAGAAACACTAGAGTTACCATCGTTACAGCTGGTCTTTTAACGACTCTTGCCTAAGCCGAGGGCGCTTTATCAGCATTCATGCAACGGACCGGCCGGGGAAACCGCCAACGTACCACTGACTTTTCAAGGCCAGGAGTGAAGTGGATTGGCACCGATCAGCCACCAATAGCAATAGCAAATACCGGTTAATCAATAGCAGCTGACAGCGCTGGAATAGCTCTGGAGATGCAGACGTGCACCCAAACCAGCTCTGTCAGAGTGGTGGAAACCAGCACGGTGACAAAGGGGACCACACTCCCACCGGCGCAGCTCCAGCGGCGTAACCTTCGAAAGGGCAGAAGCGAAGAGACTCAAGCCTGAAATTTCTTATTTTTAAGTAAGATAATGCCTTACGTTACTTTAATTTAGTAATTTGTATTTAATTTCCTGTTCGAGGGGGGAAAAGGATGAGGAGAAACAGATGTTGCCCCCTGCAGTCTGTAGAACAAAAAGAGCCGTGAAAACTCATCTGTCCACCTGATTGCTTTTTTATTAAGTAACACAGATGCTGGGAAGGTGGTGAGAACTGAGGTATGTCAAATCATTAACTCCTGTTTTGTTTTTGTAATTTGAATTACCTAGTAAAAAATAAGATGGAAAATAAGGTAGCAAACCTGCTTTCTCTTCCAGCAAACATCTGGTTTTGCCTTTTTACTAATGTATGAGAGGAGTTTGCCTAGGGAGTTTTTGCAAAGCAAAAGGAAGCAGGCATGCTTCTGCCCTAGATGGGGCAGGAAGATAGGAAAGGGAAAAGAAATTCTTCCCACAAAATGGTTTTAGCCATTTTATCAGAGCTGTCAAAGACATTGATAGATTCAGGAGATGTGACATTCTGTAGCAACAGAGATATGGGTTAAATGGGGAATGGCCTCTTCTGAGCCTCGAAATCTATTAATCCATTTCTGGAGCTCCCTAGTTGTAGTCAAATAAGTTTAAGATGATACAAATGAGATTGCTGTACCTGTCCTTTGATTGCATTGTGAAACAAGGAGAGCTGAGAGCCTGCAGGCTGAGGCTGGAGGAAATAGGGAGTAGCCTTGGCCATCATTTTGCTCTGAGTCACCTCTCCTGCTCTGCCGAGAGAACGGCATCTGTGCCCTGGTTTTGTCTCTTAGCTCCCACTCACCAATTTCCTCACCGGCTCAGCCATTCTAGTTTAGAGGTGGTTGTCATCAACCTTGGTAGAGACCCTCAAAACCTCTTGGCTAAACCGTTTATATTGAGAAATAGTTTGATTTTCTGCTGCAGTTCTCCAGCTGGAGGACATGCCTATCCTACGTCTGGTCTATGTAAAGACCTTTCTATCTACTGGGGTTTGACCAGTCAGGGAGCAGCGCTGAGCTATAGTCTACCAGGAGATCAGGGATGCTCAGCCCCCGAGTTTGCAGCCGAGTGGTTTCTGGTAGAGGGGCGAGTACACACGGAGGAGGCAGTCTGCAGGCGTTAACTGGAAGGAGAGAAGTCCTAACTTCCCCCTGGAAAAGAGTGCAAGCATCACATTTTTAGGGAAGAGATCATTCTGCTGCAAGAAAAATCACACTGTTTTCTTCCATTAAAAAAGTATTTCAAATCACTAAAATATGCAAACCATTCTCTTATATTCCACTAGCTCCAAACTGTAAAAATCTACAGCTGAAGCCAACTCCGAGGCAGGCTGACGCTGGCAAAGGTGACTAGACCATGACTTGTTATGTAAATAAGCCCATAAAAGTCTTGAGTTTTTACATGAAAATCAGATCCGCGACAACCATTCCGCCTTAGCTTTGTGGCTTGTTTAATTTATACGTGCATGATTATGCAGCATCATTATGCAGAGAAGGCATTTTATAAACCTTTAAATGATCAATCAGTTAAATAAATAAAGCATCTCTGGTGATGCCGCACTAACTTTTTAGGAAGCGCCACATCCTTCTGTCATTATCATAATAAGCTTGAATAATGTTTTCGCAGCAATTACCACCAGTGGGTCAATGTCTGCTCTTAGCAACCTTTCCTCCATGGATCATGAACATAATAAAGCATGACAGCCCAGAAGATGACGTGTGTCAGAAGACTTCCCCCGGTATCGGTGCCAGGCTGCTTTAATGCGGCGCGTATTGTGACAATAGATTGTCAAGGATCATCCAATGCAACAACAATTTACTGTCTCAGTGGGAGTTTTCTCATTTTGAGAAGTTCAGCAAGTGTTATAAGTCTGTAAAATATATCAGACATCGGAGGAAAGTACACATATACCAAAGTGGTTTGTAACAAATAAAAATTGTACCTGCTCAGAAACTGCTTTTTCAAATTGTGTTTCCTCTCCTTGCATTGTTACCTTTTGGCATTAGTTCACGCAGGGTCAAGCTGGCACAATATTCAGGCTTTAGAGCACTTTGCTGCAGAAAAAGTGCCAGTAAAATGTTTAAGAACAAGCAGTACTTGGCCGCTAAACTTAATTAAAAGCAACGTGATTTAAATCCAGCACCCAGGGGTTACCTGGGGGTTGTGGAGGTTAATTGCGATTGTTACTGTATTGCTTTCCAAACTCAAATTTTCATTCCTTGTATGCAATAAATCCTGCAAAGTCAGGTTACATTAAAAAAAAAAAAAAAGCAGCTCTACATACCAGACGTGCATCTTCTCCAATGCAAACCTTGGAAAGTGTTTCAGGACACTCAACACCTTTGGCCCAGCTGGAAAATAACCCACTTCATAGGCTGGTGGAACTGGCACTGCAGACTTCGTGTCAAACCCCCAGTGGCTCCAGTTCAAGCGTGGGAGCGGAACCCACACCTCACTCCCAGAGACACCACCAGTCCAGCAGAGAGGTTTCAAAGCAACTAGAAAATGTAACGCTGCTAAATCTGCCCTTGTGATTAAAACGGACATTTTTCTCACAAATACATTGGTGGGATTTTTTATTTTCTTACGCAAAGTACCTGCACAGCCAAATTTGTCCACAGAAGTCAAAAAATTCTTCCTGATTTTGAACAGCAATGGGTTGCCCTTACCTCCAGCCTAGAGATTTGGTGGGTGCTTTGGAATAATCCGCTCACTTCTTTTTACCTCCAGCCCTTGCAGAGTAAAACCATCACCTTCTCCAGTCTGGGAAACTGAGCTGGGACCTTCTACAAGCTAAAGGAGCGTTCAGCCTTCTCGATGGGCACTAGTCCCTTGGCAAGCAATAATGTCAGATTTCCTGAAAAATGTAATTTTGCTGAATAAGCAAACAAAGAAACAAAAAAATCAAGCTCCTACAAGCGTGTGGATGATCTATAAAGTATCGATTTGAAAACAGATTTTGCCTTATTTTTAAAATTCTTTTCTCCTGCCATTTTGAAGTAACAACAACGCCAAGTCTCATGTTTGGTACTCTACAGGAAATTATTGTGTTTAGTCTGCAGAATTTAACATGATTTATACAATCAGGATTTTGAAAAACAAACCCCACCTCTGTCGTCTCCTCTTGGAAACATTTCAGTTATTCCCAGTTTCAATTATTTTCAGTTCCACCAGTGCGATCAGCATATTTAAAATTCAATCAGCCTTCTCATTTAAAACATTTCATGTGTGTGTCACACTAACAATCAACAAGAGTCCTGAATTTAACATCTGTTCCTACTAGTAAATGGCTTTAATTTGAGAATTGAAAAAATATATAAAGTAATTACTAGGCACTCAATCACAATGAATAATGTGTTTGCTACCAGCAGTTCTGTCCTGTCAGCAAAAACTCCGGAGAGGCAGAGCGGCAGAAAAGTGGAATTGCTAGAAACTGGGGAAAAAACCCAAAATACTCAAACTGGGAGCAGGGTGATGCTGTGCCTTTCCCCTGGCTGGACCTGGGGAGCGCAGGGGTAATTGCTGGGAGGATGCTGCGCTGCCTGGCTCGTGGCTACCAGTGATGCTGCGTTGATTTTCCATCTCATCACACCATCCCTCTGCCCATATTCCTGCTTTTCTTCTGAAAACAGGTTTGATTTTGTCACTGCAAAAGGCGGGGGGGGGGGGGGGGGGGGACAAAAACAGC